>JANZLX010155064.1:0-15773 GCA_025531955.1 Erythroxylum orinocense
CATTATAAGTAATTAAAATATAATTGTTCATTAATTAAAATATTGTAATTAGTTACAATATAATTAATTAAAATATAATTAATTAATTAATTAATAATGATATTGTAATTAATTAATTACAATATAATATAATACAATTAAATAAATATAATAAAATTTTATTTTTTAATATTTTTACAAATCAATTACTATTAATAATCATGGTAATTATTCATTTTCCTTAACCATCCATCATAATTATAATGATAATATTAATTTATATTTTTACTATATTTATTTTTATTTTTTACTATATTCATTTTCATTCTTATTATCATTAATTTATTATCTTGTACGAATCTACCATCCCATAAAAAATAAAAAATTACAAAAGGTGTAAGTTTCTAACAAATCAAGCCAAAACTTGGCACATTTGATCATCGGACACAAGATTATGCCACCCATCCAATACGATCCTGTTGAAATTTGAACTTTGGAGTAAGAGAGGTAAAAGATCGAAACCGATTCATTGCATTGTCTCTTCCCCCTTTCCAAAGATAAGATCATATTTTGAATTGTAAAGGAGGTCATGTCCCTTTACATATTTTTCAATGATTGATTGGAGTTCTTTATTATAGTTTTTGGCAGAAATTCCAAGACACTCTTATCTTAAGGTAGGAATCTTGGCGGAGCATAACTTTTAAGTGTCGGAATATTTAGAAGCTTATCAGACCGGTTTTATAATCAAATCAAAAGATTCTTTCCAAGTGTCTATCGCTATAAACCCAATACAAAATCACGCATGGTATATAATCAGTGACGGAGTTAAAAATTTAAGATAGGGAGTTCAAAATTTAATTTTTTTAAATTTTAAGAGGCCCAGTACACCACTGATCCTTAAATAACTCTATCTTTATATATATATATATATTAAAAATAATTTTTTAAAAAAAACTTGGGGGGGCCAGTGACCCCCCAAGTTTGTATGTTGCTACGTCCCTGTACATAATAAGTGTTTGTTTGGATGGACTTATACTAGTAGAGTTCTTATCAGTAAAGCTTTTATCAATAGAGTTTTTATGATAAAATTTTTTCTAAGAATTCAGTTGACTGTTTAGTTGTCATTTAAAAAAGAGTTTTTTTGAAAAAACTTCATATAGACTGTTTGACAACATAAAAATAAAAATACTTTTAATTTTAACTATGTTTTATTTTATAATAAAAATTATTTATGCATGTAAATATTATTTAAAGTATATTAAACAATATGTAAAGTACAATATATTAATTATTATATAATTTTAAACTATGTCAAACATAAATGAAAATATATTTAACCAGATCTTTTATATGGATTATAACATAAGTAAAACTATTTAAAAAATAAATATTAAACGTATAAAAAGCCAAATAATATTATATAATTCTTAAAATAATCGTTAAGATGAGTTTGTGAGGATTGTGGAAATGATGTGTAAAATATAAGGGTAAAAAAATAAAAATAGGTTCATTAATTGATCTAAAAAATCTACTAAAAAAGTATTTTTTTTGAAAAGCTTCGAATTTAAGCTTTTTAGAACCTGTATTTTAACTTCTGAAAAAGATATTTCTATTAAAAAAGTACTTTTAAATTTTACAACTAAATACTTATTTTTTAAAAATATAATTTTTGCCGTAGAAAAAGTATTTTTTCACTCTCTCAAAACTGAATAACACAGACACTAAATAAAGTTAAATGGAAAGTTTTGAGAGAGGGGATTGTGGGTTGATCATGGAATTGCTTTGCCTTCCTCGGCTACTTTTAAGATTATTAAGTTAAATTAATTAATAAATACGCATCATTCTCTTTGTTGTTTGCTTATCGTATTTTAATGTATGACAGAGAGATAAAGGAAAGGGAGAAATCAAGATGCCCTTTATCAGTAAGCCATGGCCCTCTATGTACATGTTGTATGATATGACACAAAGTTTTGTCTAATTGAAATTCAAATATTCGGTGTGAGTAATATTGATGCGTTTCATATTTTATTAAATTTATAATATTAATCAACAATCAATTCAATTCGATTATTTTTTGATTTAATTAAATTTTAAATTTTTATTTTTATTTAATTTTTATTTAATTTTATATTTATTTAATTTTTAAAATTTTATTTTATCAATTTAATTTCCAGTAGGCCAATGATAATGACAACGATGATTATATTATACTTGAGAGTTATTTTCTCATCTAAATTATGCTGATAAAATTGAAAATATGGCACAGGTTAATCTCACGTGGCAGTGACTCATTAATCGGATCAATTACAGAAGCTCGCTTCCAATAGCAATGTAAGAGTTAGAGCTACTAAAGAATCTGAGGGTTGATAAAACCTAATGCTGAGCAGGGGGAACCAGTAATTAATCATCAGCTAAACAATCAAGTATGTGAAGATTCTTTGTGCGCAGAAATATACAGGCTACGTAGGAACCTGAGGAATCTTGAAATTCTAAATTTATATCCTCTAAGCTCTTGAGGTAGGGTCGCAGGGGTTGAGATTAGTCTAGCTAAGTCGGGATACCTAATGTAATAATTAAAAAAAAAACTCACGCATACCGACAAATCCGCCGCTGCCGCCTGACATCCGCCACCCGGGATCCAATGCATTTGCCCATATAAACCTCTCACGTGCCATCGCCCTATCATCGCACGTGCCACCTCTCACATTCCTCTTCCTTATTTTCTCTACTTTCATCAACAAAATAGTAGCTTTCACATTTGTTTCTCACGATTCTTCCTTCACGCCTAGATTGGATCCAGGAGCTCCTGGTGCGCGGAGGAGAGGCTTGCTTCTGCTCGTGACGGCGGTGGTGTGGTGTTGACGTGGCAGCATCGTCGGCTATGGAGGCGATACTGGCACGAGCCTTAGAGTACACGCTCAAGTACTGGCTTAAGTCATTCTCTAGAGATCAGCTCAAACTCCAAGGCCGCACCGTTCAACTTTCCAATTTAGGTAGGTTTTGCCAATCGAAAGCTTTTGAGCATTGATCGATGTGAGGTTAATTTTGTTGGCCTTGCCTTTTGCTGTTTAGAGTTAAATGGAGACGCTTTGCACGCCAGCATGGGATTGCCGCCGGCGTTGAATGTCACCAAGGCGAAAGTCGGCAAATTTGAGATAATTGTTAGTATTTTCTCATGTTTGTCATTGTCCTATTCAAGTTGAGTTTTTGCATTGTGTTATAATTGTTTATTGATCTGCTTGCGTTCATTTTGTTGCCATTGGCCGACAATTTTCGTCTCACATTGCGGATTGCAATCCTAGTTTCGGTCAAAAGATTGCAATATATAAACCACATCAATCTGCAGCAATTGTACCAATATGACTAATTGTGGCAGTAACCTGCAACAATCTTCCTTGCACTCTGCAATTAGAAATCTTGTATTGTTATTACATTCTTTTGAATGGTTAAATGGCAAAAGCTGAAAATTCTATGTTGCCGAGGAATAGGTGGATTGCTGGACTTTTATAGGGAATTCACATGTTTCAAATTTTTTTTTTGGTCTCCTCGCGTTTTTGCATATTTTCTGAGATTGAAAGTGAATTCTTGCTGCTAATTCAGTTTGAGTGCTATGTTTCTACTTCTTTGGTTTTTGGACCTTCAGCTTCCCTATGTGAGCAATGTGCAAATAGAACCTATTATTGTGCAAATTGATCGGCTTGATATAGTGTTGGAGGAGAATCCAGACGAATTGTGTGGTAGCCCAACAAGGTAAGAAACCTTAAAAATTGAGTATTGAATCAGGACTAGTTTATTGATAGAGTGAGTTTAAGTTATGTAATGATTTATTCTATCTTCATGCAGCACCCAGTCATCTACTGTCTCAAATAAAAGTAGCGGCTATGGATTTGCTGATAAGGTCAGGTGCTGTCTTTAATGAAGTTGTTTATGTTTACTGTTATTCTTTAGTCAACGTCGACAGACCATATCTTAGAACTTGATCCTCTCCTTAATCCTAACATATATAATATTTAAAAAAACATAAAAAAAGTATTTATACAAGTTCATAAAAATGCTATCATGGCCATAAAGATTGTAACTGGGGATGAGTTGCATGTATCATGTAGGAAGTAGTCCCTTAAAATTATGCTTACCTATTTCCCAAACATTAACTGTGCTGCTCAAGCATGAATAACTATAAGCTGTTGGAAAGAAACGATTTAGAAGAATATTGACAATGAATTCAGTTATTAGGTCCCAAACTCACCATTTGGTTTGGAATTTAAGGAATATATTTATTGTTAACCAAGTCATGGTTTTAGATTTATGCTAATATGTGTTGATGTGGAAGTATATATGTGGCCATACCAACTAAATATTGGTTTTCTAGTATTTATCTTCTGCTTGATTTCTTAAAAAAGAGACCTAGTTATTGAACCTAAAACTTCTTTTTAACTATTACCAGATTGCAGATGGCATGACCATTCAGGTCAGAACTGTTAATCTTCTGCTTGAAACACGTGGGGGTGCTCGACGTAAGGGAGGCGCTGCTTGGTAAGTTCTTCATCTTTAATGTTCTCCATGACTCTTTTTACGGCCTGTTAATCAATCTATGTTTATTCTGAACTCCCTCTTCTTTTCTGTGCAATAGTTGTTTACTTACAAATCTGAACTTTTGTGGCTGACAACAATCGACATACAGCATACCAAAATTTATAAATGGGCCTAAAATAGTAAAGTTAAATGGAAAAGTATTCTTTATCTCATGTTGACAAACAACTATTTAGTGTTTTTCTTCCATCTTAGGGCATCACCGATGGCATCAATTACCATACGGAACCTTGTCCTGTGTACTACCAATGAAAATTGGGAGGTAGTTTTTCCATCCAGTGCTTTTATGGTTTCTTGAATCCTTTCTTGTTTACTTATGTGGACAGTTTATCTTGTAGGTTGTAAATTTGAAGGAAGCACGTGATTTCTCCAACGAAAAAAAATTCATCTATGTGTTCAGAGTAATAATAAAAACTCTTTATCATTCATATCTGAAAATAGTAAAAACTCTTTATCATTCATACCTGAAAATAAATTTTGTATGTAATGGATATTATTCTGTTGTTATTGGCGAGACTGAGAATATAGTTTCTTTTTTAAATCGAACTCTCTCTTCTGGGGTGGCAAGTTGGATGCTTTATGGAAACTACTGCTGATGATAAATTTAACTTTGCAGAAACTCGAATGGGAGTCACTATCTATTGATCTCTTGCCACATCCTGACATGTTTGCTGATGCCAGTCTAGCACGTTCTGAGGAAGGATTAACTCAGAGAGATGATGATGGTGCCAAGCGAGTTTTCTTTGGGGGAGAACGTTTTCTAGAGGGAATATCTGGAGAGGCTTATGTAATCCATATAATCCATCTTAATAAAATTCTTGATGAGTTTGGTATTGGAGCAATTCTAGTGGGCCTTAGCCAATGTCGTTATGCTTAGGCTCTAATCTATCACCTTTTTTTCTCTCAGATCACAATGCAGAGGACTGAACTTAACAATCCACTGGGGCTTGAGGTTCAATTACATATTACTGAAGCTGTCTGTCCAGCTTTAAGTGAACCAGGTATAAGCATCAAAAGCTCAATCACATTTGTTTTGCTTGCTGCAACATTACTTCTAATAGTTGAGATATCCTTGCGTGGGCAGGTCTTCGTGCTTTTCTCCGCTTCTTGACGGGATTATATGTGTGCCTAAACAGAGACGTGGATCTAAAGTCTCAGCAGGTAACAATTTTAAGTCTTGTCAGCCTTTAGCATTCTGTTGTTAGCTTGCTATGTGAATCTGAGATTAAGTTTTGTGTGTCTGAATGCTTGCAGCGATCTAGTGAAGCAGCAGGACGCTCTCTAGTCTCTATTGTTGTGGACCACATTTTTCTACGCATTAAAGATACTGGTTTGTTTTTTAATTCCTTTTGAAGATCTCCTTAAGATTGTGTGAGTTAGAAAATTACTATTCTCTGCACCATTACTGTGTTTGTCTTGATTTCATTTCTCTCATTGTGTTAAAATAATAGCTGTGAACCTTAGCCAACAACTTAAGGGTTTTTATTGGATTTTGATACTACATATGACTGGGTGGTCATGTGTCCATGCCACACTGAGCTCCTTTATGGTAGATTTCTTTTTTTTTTTTGTGATTTGTTCACACTTCATGTTAAGGGCACACGAATGTTTTCTTGATTGAATGGAATTAAAACTTAATGGTTTCCCTCTTTAATTTATAGTGGATTCGTTCAAACTCATTTGTGTATATTATCCAAAATGCATGTTCATCTACCTCTAAGACATTGCATGGTTTGCATGCTGTCCTACATGGGACTGTAAATTAGTGTGAATGAGGGTATGCATATGTATAAGACTAGAACATCTTCTCCATGTCTCTTTTTCCATGCAGAGTTCCAGCTTGAACTCCTGATGCAGTCTCTCAACTTTTCTCGGGTAAAGCTTCACAACCTTTTACATTTTGTAAAATCTTGTTACTTTGCTATTCCAATTTTTGTGGGCAAGGATCTGTTCTGTCTTGGGGCAACCTTAACAAACAATTGTGAGCTACCAATCTGCAGTTTGTCATCCCTGACAAAGTTAATATGCCTTCATCTAGTGAAATAATTTAACTTCCTTGTCCCATAATTTTGGTGACAAGAATTTTGTGCATCTTAAATGACCCTGTAGTTAGCTATATCTGTTTTAATCTTTTCTTATTGTTCCTTGGTTTGGAATGTTGAAAACAGTCTAGTGTGAAGATAAGGAAGATATAGTGAGCTGTTTGAGCAACTAATGTTAGCCACTCTTCTATGCACCAAAGAAAAAGAAAAGGAAAAAAGGAAAAGTCTCCATACTTTGATATTTGTAGTAGTTCCAAAGGCACTTAGATGGTCAGATTCGATGTGAAAAATAATTGTGGCATGGACATGAGCAAATTTGTAGTGAATTTTACCAATGGTTTCTTTACATGCTACATTTATTTGTAATATCTAGGTTTGCACTTTTGCATTTCTGCTGTTAGAAGTTCTGATAGCCAAGATTTTTTGTCTTACTTCGCTACATGCCAGTCTCTGCTACTGATTTGTGATGCATAATTTTTCGTCAATTGTCTCATTCTGTGATTTACCTTCCAGGCCGCAGTTTGTGATGGAGAAATTGCCAATAACTTGACTAAGGTTATGATTGGTGGATTGTTCCTGAGGTAATTTGAGGTCTAGTTTCCTAGATTGTTGTTCTGTAGATTAAGTTAGACTTGCTGCATGTAAGCTCTTACGGTTTTTTATTTTTTTTTTGCATGAAGGACTAGCATTTATAAATGTAGCACTCCTTGGCATGGGTTTTAGGTCCACTTAGGGGTCGTTTGGTTCTACTTTCATTTTTTTGTTGTAGTTTTCAATTTTCGTCTTCAGTTTTCAGTTTTTGTTTTTCTTTCAAATAAAAACAAAACTTGTTTGATTGTTAATACCAATATAGTTATATTTTAGATAAAACTTAAAGATAATTTATTTTTAATTGAATAAATTTATTTTAATCTCGTATATAATATTTATCAACAAATTATTAATAAAATTAATTTAATTATAAAAAATAATTTTAAAATGATATTTTTTAAATATTAATATTTAAAAAATATATTTTAATTATTAAATCAAAATTTATTTGAAATTTATATATTTTGAAGATATTTTACATTTAATATTTTTACTAATAATTATTTAATTTAATTAAAAAATTGAATAAAATTATTAATTAAAATTAAATCTTATTAATAATTAATTTTAATTAATTAAATATATAATATTAAATTAAATTATTCGTTATTTTTTGTTAAAATTAATATATTAAATAATATATATTTAGTTAATAGTAAATCAAATTATGAAAAAAACAAGAGTCACTTTTTATGATTTTCATAATTTTTAAAACAGGAAGAAACCACAATTGCAAACAGAAACCAAAAACTCAAACAAACATATTTGTTTATTGAATTTGAAAACAAAAACAGAAAATCAAAAATAAAAATGGAAACAAATAGGACCTTAGCTTTATCAATTTGAAATTTTAGTAGGTGGTAATCTTTAAACTTCGACCACTTGTTTGCCATTCTACTTTGTAATTTGATTGGTTTAATTCAAAGGAGAAGGAATTATGCAGCTGATATCATTTAATTCAGATTATAAGTGTGACCTGTTCCTGTTAGCACATTTAACATTGGGGTCTAAGTTCCGTTTCTTGCTTAAGAATTCTGTTGCATATCTTTACTAATGATAGATGTGTATCTGATCTAGACCACTAGCATATGAAATTTAAGGGATCAGAAATTGGAGAAAATTGGTTATGTTTTTAAGTGGAAATGAAATAGGGGAGGTTTTAAGGCACCATACCAAGCTGTACCAGGAGCATGTGTCTTAATTTACTTCAGAAGAAGGATTACCAACAAAAATTGCAATGAACATGGACGAAAATTGCAATTGCAATGCACTTGGGGTTGAATGGGATAGTTTGTATAAGAAAACCTGATTCCTTTGTTGTAGTTGCTAAACTGATGTGTAGGAGCATCTTGGATTACCCAGTATGTGCTTAACTCATTATTGTATGGAGATGTTGCATAGAGCTTGGGAATCTCATTTAATACATACGCTGAGAGATAGTAAATTTGCCAGACTTATGGTTGGTGGGTTTATGTTCTCAAAAATTGTAGATTGTTCCTTCAGTGGATTTATGATTTTTCTTTTGTATATAGAAGCAAGTGGTGTTTAAATTTGTAGGGCTTGTGAGCTGTGCTGTAACTAGTGTTTAATTCTATTTTGGCCAATGATTTAGTATTGTTAAGTAATACCCTCCCTACCCCCCCATCCTTTCTTCAAGTTTTATGCAATTGGCCATACGGATATCATCTCAAATTTCTTTATTTCATGTAGAGGTATAGCTTAAATAAGGTGGACTTGCCTAACAACATACTGTTCTCAATTCTCTTCTATGCTGCCCTGGTCTTCGAGGGCATGTTGGCAAAACTGTACGCTATTACACGTTATAGTCCGTCAAACAGCTTTTAACAAAATCTCTTCCCTTTAACTATATTTATGATATGGTAGGAAAGTTTCTAGTTGATTATTGGAAAGCGCATATTTATATATGTTATATTGAGGTGATGCTCGAGTTTTGGTAGTATTTTGAATAGGCTTGATTATACTTGACCTACCCGTGTATCAGATTAATTTGCTATTAATTCATGTAATTCATGTGAATGTAGGGATACCTTCTCACGCCCTCCGTGCACTTTGATTCAGCCATCCATGCAGGCTGATGTGGAAAATCTTGTTCAACTTCCAGATTTTGGTAGTATAACTCCCTCGGTTTTGAGCAGTTATAATTTTATCAGTTCGTACTTTTAGGATGTATTAGAAGTCAGCAATGTTGATCCCAATTGCTAATTGCTTTTACAGCTGAGAATTTCTGTCCTCCAATATATCCCTTGGAAGAACTACGGTGGCAGTCAATGGCAGGTGTTCCTTTGATATGCCTACATTCTCTTCAGGTCATGCCATCCCCGGCCCCACCGTCTTTTGCTTCAAAAACGGTTATTTCTTGTCAGCCTCTTATGGTATGAATTAATGGTCTGAGTTTATGACCTTTTTATCAGGAATGCTATTCATGTTTTTTTGTAACCATTTTCCCTTGCCTTTTCAGATTCATCTTCAAGAAGAATCATGTTTGAGGATATCATCTTTCTTAGCTGATGGTATTGTTGTCAATCCTGGGGATGTTTTACCAGATTCTTCCATAAATTCAATGATCCTCAACCTTAAGGAGTTGGTTGTCAGTATTCCTTTGGATGTGGGTGCATCAAGCAATCAAGCTGACAGCAGGAACTCTATGGTTGATAGTTCCTTCACTGGAGCAAAGCTTCACCTTGAAAATTTGTCCTTCTCAGAGTCACCTTCATTGAGACCCAAGTTACTCAACTTGGAAAAGGATCCTGCTTGTTTCTGTCTTTGGGAGGGCCAACCAATTGATGCTAGCCAGAAGAAATGGATTGCAACAGCATCATTGATTAGTTTATCTCTGGAGACACGTTCTAATTTAACAGGTTCACTAAATTCTTGTGGTTTGACTTTGGGCTCGTGGAGATGTGTTGAACTGAAGCATTCTTCTATCGAGGTGGCTATGGTTTCATCTGATGGAAGGCCATTGTCTGCTATCCCTCCTCCTGGTGGTGTTGTTAGGGTTGGGATAGCTTGTGAGCAATACTTGTCAAATTCTTCTGTTGAGCAGCTATTTTTTGTCCTAGACGTGTACACGTACTTTGGAAGAGTTGGTGAAAAGGTTGCATCAGTTGGTAAAAACAGAAGACTAAATGCAAATAGGAATGAGTGTTCTAGTGGTAGGCTAATGGATAAGGTTCCCTGTGATACTGCAGTGTGCTTGGCACTGAAAAATCTTCAGCTGAGATTTTTAGAGTCTTCTGCCACAGATGCAGAGGGACTGCCCCTGGTTCAATTTATTGGAGAAGATCTTTTCATCAAAGTCAGTCATAGAACTCTTGGTGGCGCTATTGCCATTTCATCCACTTTGCACTGGCAGAGTGTTGAGGTTGACTGTGTAGACACTGACAGAAGCTTGTTCCATGAGAATGACACAGTTTCGGGTTCAGTTGAAAATGGTCTTCTTGTGGCAGCAAATGGATATCATCAGTTGAGAACTGTCTTTTGGGTACACAAGGAAATAAAACATAAAAGAAATTTTATTGGCAATGCAAATCCATTTCTTGATGTAAGCATGGTACATGTGATGCCATTCAGTGAAGAGGATAGGGAGTGCCATAGTCTATGTGTGTCTGCCTGTATCTCTGGAGTTCGCCTTGGGGGAGGAATGAACTATGCCGAAGCGCTCATGCATCGCTTTGGAGTACTTGGACCTGATGGTGGTCCTGGTGAGGGGCTGTCAAAAGGATTGGGGTATATAGCAAAGGGGCCACTTTCAAAACTTTTTAAAGCATCACCTCTTCTTATTGATGATTTAGGAGGTAGGAATTCTCTTCATTTATATCATATGCTCCGTTGATTTTGTTTTGAAGTTTGAAGGTTCTTAAATGGCAGTTCTCTTCATTCCCTGTTTTTCTGCAGATGGAGGCTCAGGAGATGGAGGAGGTACTGGGGTGTTGCAACTAGGAATGCCAGATGATGTGGATTTGTGCATAGAATTGAAAGACTGGTTATTTGCTCTTGAAGGTGCCCAGGAGATGGCAGAAAGGTGGTGGTTTTCCGCCCAGGGAGATGTGGGCAGAGAACAGAGGTCTTGGCATGCATCTTTCCAAAGTTTGTTGGTAAAAGCCAAGAGCGATGCAAAGCATGAGATGGATGGCAGAGCAAAGTTGAGCAGAATACACAAATATCCTGTGGAGTTGGTCACGGTGGGGATTGCTTAATCTATATTTCTTTTTATGAATTTAATCTTTGAGATTATTAGATGGAATAGAAATGAGAAGTAAAATGAATAGAGGATAATTGGTTTGATATTGCATTTTGGAGAGGGGAAACCTAGGGAGGGGAAAATGAGGGGAACACTCAGAGGTTTTGCTCAAACAGCAGGAGAAATGAGGAAAGTAAAACAAAATAGTCCTGTTATGGGAGTCTGTTGCTTCACTTTCCTTCCTGTTACTTTTTACCGAAGCAAAATGATTTTTGGGGATTTTGTGATTTCATTTCTCTTCAGATCTCTTAGAAGCATTTAAACTAATTATTGATGCTTTAAATTTCAAGATACATATGACCATGTGCTTGCTTACGAGAATCTTTATGTCTATTGGTTGCTCATACCTGCAGGTTGGCGTAGAAGGTTTGCAAATATTGAAACCACAGGGGCAGAAGGGCATTTCTGTCTCTTCAAATGGAATCAAGGAAATTGTTGAGGCACCTGGTGGCATAAATGTTGAGATTCATGTTGTGACGTCAGAGCAAAGTGCTGATGATGAAATGGCAAATTGGATGGTGGAAAATTTGAAATTTTCTGTAAAGCAACCGGTAATGAAGCCTGCCAACTTTTAATTGATGGCTCTCTGTTGAGATGATTCTATTTTACGGTTATGTATGGTTTTTATATCTTACTTTAATTTCTACGTTGTAGATGGAGGCGGTCGTAACCAAAGATGAGCTTCAGCACCTTGCTCTATTGTGCAAGTCTGAAGTTGATGCAATGGGTCGGATAACGGCTGGAATCCTAAGGCTACTCAAGCTGGAGAAGGCCCTTGGACGGGCAGCCATAGATCAGCTTGGCAACCTTGGTACGATTAATGTTTTACCAGCTCCTGGACTGTCATTTTGAATATCTAGTGTGTATCGAGATCTGAGATCCTCCCAGTATCTTCATAGTGAAGAAGTTAAAATGACAATCTTTAAGCAATCAATGTTTACAAGTCTTAAGATCTATTAGTCTATAGCATTTGAAAACTCCAAGTTGATGTTACAAATTGCTTTATTCAATTCAATAATCATTTTGTTGAGGGGATTTCTTCAAGCTTGATCAACATAGAAATGATTATTGATTATGGTTGATAACAATGAATTTGTGCATGCAGGTACAGAGGGGTTTGACAAAATTTTCACGTCAGAAAGGAACAGCAGGGGTAGCAGTCCCTGCAGCATTGGTTTCTCTCCCTCAACAAATATGGCGAGTTTAAGTTTGCCATCCACTGTGGAGTCGACGGTTGCGTCACTTGAGGAGGCAGTTTCAGAGTCTCAGTCAAAATGTGCTGCCCTTGTTACTGATATTATATCACGTTCAGAGCCCTGTAAAGAACATATGTCTGACCTTAAGCAACTCAATGAGAAGCTTGAAAGTATACAACAGCTAGTGATGCGGTTAAGGTCGCAAATATGATTCGGCTCTTTCGCTTCAACCGGTAGCCGTGCAATTTTGGAGATCAAAATGTATTGTATTCTTTCTTGGTCATCAATTCTTTCTTGTACATAGTGTAGATAAGGATGGATGCTGAGTTTCGGGAACGAGACTGAAACGTTCGAAAGCTGTTCACTTTGTAGCCAAAGAAATTTTGTATCCCGCATATGGTAATTACTTTTAAATGTACGGTTCGTGATTCGATTAAAAATATTGTATTTTATTAAAAGTACATAATTACTTAATTTTAATTATTAAAAAATATTTTCTACGATTCTGACAGCGAAAGCTAAGGGGGGCATTTTCACGATTCTGTGATCGTCTTCTACAATCGTTTTCATTTGATTGTTCTCGCAGAAGTTGCTTTCGAGGTTGTCATCCTTCTCTGTAATGACTTAATTTCTCCGTAAGCTTCATCTCAGCTCTTGCTTTTTCAGGCTATCTCGAAGCATGACAAACTGTTGCCATGACGAAGAAAAGGATTATGGCAATGCAAATTTTGGGTTGTACTCCAATGAGCAAGGATAGAATTAGTATTATTCTAAAATGTGAGTGCTTTAGAGAAGAATTCTCTTAAAATTTGTATGACTTTTATCCATGATATAAGTGAAATTCGAAAAATTTAGAAATTGGAATTATGAGATATCAAAATGTTAAAATTTAACAAAGTGAAATTTGGATTAAAGAAAACAATTGATTACTGCAAAAAAGAATCACAAATTATCATAGTGAATTGGATATAATAAAGGGAAATTCACAAAGTAAATAAAATTAGAAAATAACAAAGCGTATTTGGAATAAGTTGATTGATCTCTCTTTAGATAGTGATTTTTGTTGTACTGAGATTATGTTTGTCAAGAGATTGTGTTGTGGAGACCTCCTTTTGTCATAGTGTTGGTGAATTTATAATCTTCTTATTCTTAAGTAATTTTGCATTATAACTATCCAATTTCTTATATTTTAACTAACTACTAGCCGCAGTCTTCTTAATTTTCATATTCTGAAATTCTGCCTCCTATAACTGCTTAATTTTCGTCTCACTCATCCATATTTTTGTTAATTACCTTCTAGCATTTTCTCAATTTCCATATTTTGCTCCAATATCTAACTTACAATCTATTCTCCTATATTTCAACTAACTACCTCCTTGCACTAGTTTTCTTTAAAACATATGTCAATTATGTATTAATTATCTAGAATTCTTGAACCATGAATTTCTTAATTGATTCTCATATGCATGAATTCTTTGGCTTAATGAATTTTAAAACTTCTAGATTAGACTCCTTTCACTTATGGGCCTAATGAGTTGAATTTATTTTAGACTATCAACAATTACCCCTACATAATATTATAAAAGTTTCTCGTAACTGGAATTCAAAACTTGCAAGACTCTAGCCTGAATTCACTAGTTAAGCCAAGCAATATCACTTATGGAAAGTCTCTTTAATCTCAAACACTATTTTACATATAAGAATGATTAGATCTAAAGATTACATTGGAATCTTTTCAAATTTGAAATGTAAATCTCTTTAAATTCTCACATTTTACTATTCCCTTACGATTTAGCCGTTTCTACATTATAAAAGCCTCTTGTTACTTTTTCACCTTGGCTTTCAAATAGTCTTTTATTCTCTTTTCTGCCATTGAAGTATGTGTCTAATTCCATTGTTTTCTAAAAATCCCTATAATTTTTCCTAACTCCATTTCTTTTTGAGGCTATCAAACTTAAAGTGGTATCCATTCCATTGAAGTCCTTTCCACCTTTCATAAGAATCAGGTAAAGAATTCTCACACTTAATGTTCCTTTAACATGTCAATTCTAACATTTTAATTCTTATTTTTCAGCACTGTTGAAGGCTACTACACTTCAACAATGAATATGACATTTCTTTTACTATTAGCACTCCTACACCTATAGATGCTTCTTATCCATCGCTCCCTTATTTAAGAGAAGCAAATAAGTCCAATTTCCTTTAGAATTCACTTTGTTTCAGGCTCCTAAATCCTTAAAACCTTAGCTTAGAAATGTGGATCAATCGGTTAAATGGGTAGATAGATTGTACCTATGATATCACTCAGTATGGAAGAGGCAAGGCCGTTTCAACTAATAGCTCTTTCTAAGAATCCGATTGAGTAGCAGCCTAATCTCGTGTTTGTGATTCTAAAATTACAGTGTCCTTCATGTAATTCACTTATCTTTTCTTTTGGGCATGCTTCTATTTCTTTGAAAGACATTTTCTTCTTGATTGGATTGCTTGTCACCAAAGAGGATTTATTTGCTTGGATGAAGAAATTCTTACTTTAGATTCTAGAATTTTAAAATGTTCTTCTTATTTTGGATTAATAATCAACTATGCTTCTTTGAGAACTCATGTTTGAAGAAAATGTGAAATTCCTTTGAGTCCTCCTAAATCGATTTGTTTTTTGCTCTATTAATAATAAATCTAGCTTAGAATTCTTTTTTTTTTTACCAAAGTGGTAGCTTCTAGTAAATTTTTTTCTTAGGCTCAGTTTTCTTGGGTGTTTTTTTTATATAGAAGTTTAAGGAGATATCTTTCTAATCTTCTTTTCAAATATCTAAATTTGTGTATATGGTTTATCCAAATTTGTACTTTTGATCCTAAATTTCTTGATTTTCTTGGCCTTCGATTATCTTTCAGTCTTTATAGTAAGTCTTTCAAAGACATCTTTAGTATTTTAATGTCTTTAAAGTCCTGATCTAAAAATAAGTTAAATCCTTTTAGAGGCTTTTCCAAAATAACTTACTGGTTAAAAATCTTGAAAACTCCTGAGTCCTCATATCTGGCTTGTTGGACCCCGAGCCTTAAGTGGCAACTTAGAGATATGAAATGAAAATTCAATGAGTGTTTTACTATATGTTTTGT
>JANZLX010155216.1:0-15740 GCA_025531955.1 Erythroxylum orinocense
CCTGACTAAGCATATTTTATTAATTTGTTGTTCTTAAACCTCTCCTAGCAACTATTAATCGTGGGTTAATAATTAACTCGAGTTTTCCCTTATGTTTTGTTTAATCAAGATACGATCGTTAATTAAATCTAACCACCGAATAACCTAAGATACAATCTCTAGATTTAATTAGGCAGTAGCATTACGAATTAGGAAAACCGATTAATCAAGGCAACAACCACATTCGATGCGTCATTTACCTAGGTCATGTTATCCCTAATGATTACAAATCATAAGTCGCTACACAAGAATTTCAACATAACAATTACGGATTATATCAAAATTCTAGCAATGGGTTTACAATTAGCAATTCAATGAATGCATTAAAATTATCAAATCATAATACCCAATGGGTTTATACACGAATAACCGAATAATAATGAAAATTCGATTATCCATACACAAATCCCAAATGATTTAGCATAGGATAATATAATCAATTCCTAATGAGAGAAAGAAACATCAAAATAATAAAAAATACTTAACCCAAGTCATCTGCGCTAATGGTACCTTCGAACTGGTGTCAAGATGTTTAGCTCTTCATGGTTCTTTCCTTGAAAATTGCTTCAGCCCCCATCTTTATCCCTAACCAAAAATCCCTTTGATTTCTTCTCACTGCCGCAATCTTAATCTCCACTGTTGATTGTTTATTTCTGCTCTTCAACTGCACTTCTTTGTGTCTACTGTAGCATGTCACTGTGGCTTGACAAGACAAATTAACATTGACACTCTTTTAAATCCTCACTGTACTGGTCCTTGCTTCCACACTGCTCCATGCCTATAGCTTCCACTGTGCCAGCGCCAGCTCACCTCATGTGAGCCTTACTGAGCCGCAGGCATGACCTAGCTCCCTCTCTTCATGCCACTGTTGCTCCTCTACTCTAGCGTTTTGATCCTGCACTGACACTGTCAGAAATTGACTTGACAATTTAATTTTTAACCCTCCAAACCTTCTGCTACTCGTGCTCTCCTTACAACCTTGTACGCTACTTCTCTACATGTTCAGCACTGCGTGAAACGCTGCGTTGATGCATCCACCAAGCTTAAGTTCTCTTTTTTTTTTCCAACTACTTGCAATTAAAATTTTCTTCTTCTTTGTCTTCCATTTTTCGTCTTTTAATTTTCTTTGTCCACTCCATGAAGACAAACGAGTATTGATCTTCAAAAAATGACCCAAATGTAATGCTTCCGACTCACTTTAATTTCTTTGCTCCCAAATTGTACCTAAAATAATATATGAATTAACGTGAGTTTCTTAAGTATTTTCATATCATTAATCATTAAGTATAAATGATTAAATATATCAACAATTAAGCACATATCAAGGTTCAGCCTCATAAGAAAACAAAATAGCATTAAATTCCCCAACTATAATCCATGGTTGACTTCGAACATTAATTTTGATATTTGAAAGAGTAGACCAAAGATTTTTCTATGATTATAATTATTCGACCCATAAACACAAGTTACAAAAAAACTTAATCACAGTTCATAGGGGTCACCTCCAAATGAATTAGTTGATCATTAGTAATAATAGAAGAACACAAAAAGCGATTTGGATTCCAAACTAACACTAACCTAGCACAAGAAGCTTGATCTAAATTACTATAGTAAGGCCATATAGGAAACAAAGAAGAGCATATATTATTCAAAAGGGAATGAGACTTGATCCTAGATTCTATCAAACAAAAAATAAAAAGAAACTGAAAACATCATAAGAAAAGATTTCACAATTAGTTGTTTTTTTTGAGTTGTTGAGACCCCTAACATTCCAAAATGCTAAATCCATAATACTTTGCAAACCTAAAGCCCTACTACTTTTGTTTTCTCCTAGATTTCCTACTCTTCCTAGTAGTAAAATCCCCTTCCCCTCCTTCCAACATACTCGGACTCTGAGATTCAAAAGAGCTATTTGGAGTCAAATCAGATTTAGGAGAGGAAATAGAATTACTTGCTTGACTCACAATAGGGCAGTCAGCATCTTCAAGGCATCCATTTGAATCATCTTGCTTCTGCTAAACTTCTTTGCCTTTACTTTGCTCATTTAGGATTTCAGAAAGTTTGCTCTTATTACGACTTGTTCCCTCTCATGGCCTTGCTCCTGACCAAACCCCTTTTGTTGGTTTACATATATAGGTGGTGAAACAGTCTCCGTTTCCAACTTTTTTTGTGTCCCAGTCTCAAATATGCATCCAGTAGGTTTCCATTCCTTCTTCTATGTATAATTCTTAGGCTTCCATTTATATTCTATCTCAATTTCCTTAAAGGATACTTTTCCCTCTTTATTATAAGTGGCCAACTGAAAAGGCGAAGGCCAACTCCTCTTCAAATCTAATTCCACACAAATTCTGGCATATAAAATTCTAAATATCCTAGCTGTTTGGGTATCCATAAGTAGAGGTTGCCCCACTGTACTAGCTATTCTACCCAACCCCTCATTGTTCTAGTATTCATATGGGATGTTATGGGATCGAGTCCACACTGGGGCATACCTAATCTCCTCCTGCTCACTAGCATTCAAGCTCCATTTCCGTAAGAATAAGGGCTTCCTTTGTCAAGGGCTCTTCTCTAGAACCTCATTCATACCAACCTTCGAATCAAACTTGAACAAAAACTTATTCGAACTAGTGACCAAAGTTTTTGTTAAATCAAACGCTATCTAGGATTTAGATAGGGCTCTCTGAACCACTGGGTATACAAAAAGCTTACCAATGAAGAAGCCTATCGGAGTACGTCGAAATAGTAGTACTACACCTCTGTTCATACAAAAATTTGATGAAAATATAATGCAGCATCTAAAAATTGTAAAATGTTTTCAAAGTTTTAAACATATTGTTGAAAAATACATGGTATGTATTTTAAATTTTGAAAAGCAATATATTTTGGACATAAAAAGATAATCATACCTAAAATTTTAATGTTATATAGGATTAAATTATCATAAATTTAATTTAACTACTATATATTCTTAATCATTAATATTAATTAATAATAAAATAATAATACATATAAATATTGAAATATGGTAAGCAATATAATATAATGATATATATATATATATATGATATGTAGTACAAGATGTTAATTAGAAGTTTAACAATTCTTATAGACAAAATAATAAATAAAGTTCCACATCTAATATTCCATTGAAAAGGAAAAGAAATACTTATTTTTTGGATTCCCAGTGACATGAGAGTTGATATAAAAGGTGAAAGGGTTTCCAAGGTCTGGATTCCTAAGAAGCCTCCTTGCACGCCCAAGGCATCAATTGAAATAGTTAAAAATCATCCCTCAGGGTCTGTTGAATTGATATCCTCTTCCAACAACTTCTTTGCTTTAATTAAATTTGCAGAAGATATAATGAACGATTTCTTAAATGCAGTATGCACTACGGTATTAGATGAATCGCACGTACTAAGCATTTCAACTAATAAGCAAAGAGAATAAAATAATCAAAGCTAAATCAAACAGTATTAGGAAGTTAAATACAAACATTTGCATACCTGGTCGATAAAGTCCATGATCGTCACCATGAATAGACATATTTTTGTAATTGACCATTATTTCAAAACAACTGATTTTCCTGTACGAACCATCGGGACATCACCACTACCTCCATCACCATTCATGTTCCATAGAATACTCAAGGCAGCTTAACACCACATATAGTATGAATCAGACGTTCATATAACAACCTCATAATAGAAAATGAGATATTGATAATATAGAAAGAGAGATAGTTTGCATGATACTAAGAACCTTGAAGAAGAAGATCGATCATGGAAGGCAAGCGGTTATTAATTTATGAAGAGGATATTTGTTCTGCATTGATTTGTTCTTTATCTTGGACAATTTTGCAACATTCCTCCCAGTTGACATCATTTCCATCATGAGAAACTAGTCACCAAGTCAACATGCCACGATGAATTAATGTTAATAGTTTATTTCTGAAAAGTCAATAGAAGAATTTTTATTTAAATGTTCCAACATTCTAGCAATGTTAATTGACTGATCTATCAAGGGAGAGTACTTCATATGATAAGGTTAAGAATGTTAAGTGTATATGTAGTATGTTTAGGGGATGCATAAACATCCCTTGCAGCTCTGAAGTATGATTGATTATATGTACATTAACATCCCTAACAGAATTACAAAAGAATAATAGTTTTATAATTGTGATTTAGCTTTAATTATCTTAATTATTAGGTTGTTAGTTTTGAGCTACTCCATTACATATTTGTTTTCAAATGTGTGTATGCTAAAAGATTTTGCCTTTTAAGAATAAGAGCAATCAGTTGTTAGCTTTGAGTTTTAAATATTGTTATGTCTAACACAGAGACACAATTGACCATATTTTTGGTTTAGACCATTTGACTTTTAATTGTTATGTGTAATCACAATCTCATTAGACGTTGAGATAAAGTCATTTTAATGGATACATCTATATATTATAAGTGGTACAATTAAATGTAAATATGTGCATAAACATCCATTGCAGAAGTAGGCTTCATTCAAGCATTCATCAAATAGTTAGGAGGGTTTCCTTAAACAAGCATGGAAGGTGGAAAACAACATCAACCCTTTCACACCTAGCACAAAAAACATAATAAACCATCTTCTAAACAAAAACACATACACCATAAACAGAACATAAAACTCATAATAAACTAAAAAATGTAACCATAAAACAGAGCATAAAAGGAGATATATACATATTACATAAGTAAGTTATGAGAAAATTTATATATAATGTAATATTTCATAAATCATGTTACTAGTACAATTATTATGTATACATTCATATAACATTATATTAATTACCTTATATGATGATGATGATGATGATGACGACGACGATGACGACGATAATAATTACAACAACAACAGTTTAATAAAAAATAAATTGCAATATAGTCAAAAATGGAAAATCAATATTAAATAATAATATAATATGCTTTAACATCAAATGTAATATTATTCAAAGTCTATTGTAAGCCTAAAAATAAATGTATTTAACAACAATGTCATTTTAAAGATGAAAATTAATATTAATGACAATGTATAAGTGTAAAAATAAATTTAGTTAAAAAAATGTCATTTATACTTTTGAATAATCCCTTTTAATATATATGATTTTATAATTTTATGTAGTCTCACAAAACTATATTTATTATATATAATTTCTATATTAATTTATGTTTATGATGTTTTAATTGTATTCTCATTATCGTTCAATTATTTGTGTATGAACCCATAGTGTATTGTGAAAAGATGAATTGATGCGTTCAATGGATCATTTTATTACAAACCCATTGATAGAATATTCAATACTATTCGTAATTGTTATGTTGAAATTTATTTGTAGTGACCAATGGTTTGTAATCATTAGGGATAATATAACCTAGGTTAAATGACACATCGTATGTGGTTGTTGCCTTGATTAATCAGTTTTTCTAATTCGTAATGCTACTACCCAATTGAATCTAGATATTGTAACCTAGGTTGTTCGATAGGTAGATTTAATTAAGGCTCGTATCTTAGTTAAACAGTACCTAAAGGAAAACTTGGGTTAATTAGTATCCTACGATTAATAGTTGCTAGGAGAGGATTGAAAACAACAAATTAATGAAATATGTTTAATTAGGGTGTAGGCTGAGATTGAACCCAAGAATTGAGTCACTATCGAATTCCCCAATTTAATCATTTTTTTACATGTTTTCTTTAAATTGTTTTTGTTAGTTAGTTTAGCTTTATTTTATTTTCTTATTTTTAAAACCAAAACCCCCTCAACCTAAATACCAATTATTTTATTTTCAATAACTTTACGTACACTCTCTGTGGGATCGACCTAGACTCACTACTGCTATAGTATAGGTCTAGTTTATTTTGACTAGTGTTACGACGCATTGTCAATTTTGGCGTCATTTCTAGGAAGCGTAGTGTTTTAGTTTTTGTTTGTGATTTTAAATGGTGTTATATATATATTTGTTCGCAATTAACTTATTTTTATTTATTTCTTGATAGTTTCATTTTCTGTTTTTTGTTTGTGAAAGAAAATTGATATGGATGTAAGTAATTTCATTTAGAACTCTTATTCTTAACCCTATAACCAAGGTTGGACTGACCAACCTAATTTTATTAATAGATGGGATAATCAACATAATTAATTTCATGATAATTTGCATGATGCACAACAATTCCCGTACAGACTAGAAGTTTCTTATCACGATTCAGGTGCATCTCTAGACTACTATGACAAAACCTATAATGCTAACAATCTTTAATTTCAATAGGGTATGCAGTAGCTTCAAGAAAGTATGTAGCAATTTTAACAGAATACCCTACAATTCTAGCAGGATGGATTCCATTTTTGGCATGATACAAGGTTTAGCATCCAAGATGTGGAAAGTCAACAAGATTCAAGTACATCTCTAGAAGATATGATTAGTATTATGACTGCTAACAGTCTTCAAATTCAACAAAATATGTAGTAGTTTCAACAGAATATGCAACAAACCTAATAGGGTATCCAACAATTGCAACAGGATGAAAGGCAAATTTGGTCTAGTATCTAAAATTGGGAGAGCTAACAAAACTCATGTACATTCTTGGAGGAATTAGTTAATGATGTCGCTTCTAACAATTTGCAATTTCAACAAGATTTGAAATGGTTCTAACAAGTTGCATTGCCTCGATAGGGATATATCAATCATCTGGAACCATAAAGTGAAGATGAGTAGCCATATCAATGCAAGGTATACCCAATGGAGATTAGTGTGAGAACCTTACATAATGATGTGGAGCTTGAGAATTTTGAGAGCAATACTCAAGGAATTACTCATGTGGAAGAAGTAGAGGAGGAGCATGAAAAGGCTACATCTTTTAGCTTAAAGGTAAATACTCAGTTCCATTTTTTTGTTATGATTGATTCTTTACCTTTTCCTAGCATGTTAAAGAAATTAAACAAGGAGGAACAAGGTGAAGAGACATTCGAGATATTTAAAAAGTACGGGGACTCAGTAAAGATTGAGAATTTGAGGATAGGGCATATGCAAAATTTGAAGGATTATCAACTAAGGCCCTATCCTGAACTACCTCATGTGGAGATAACTCAAACTGTGATACTTGAAGACCATAATTTTGTCACATGAAGAAAACATGGAGTCAAGCCAATGACATTAAACAAAGGCGCTTCTTGGGAGACAACCTAAGGGAAGAAAATTTCTTTTCCTTTACATTTACGCATTTAATTTTCTATATGCATGTGTGTTTCTATGTTGGTTTATTTCTTGCTTGTTTTAAGTTTTCAATTAAAATGAGAGAGACTAAAACAAACAAACAAAAATTTTATCTTTTTTATTGCTTCTAGGGTTATATAGTCATAATTAGAGTATGAATTGAATTGAGAATTTCATAGCAACTTTAGCATGAACTTTTGCTATTGTGATTGATCAATATGCATTATCTTTAGAAGAGTAGTGACTAGTGGTAAACAAAGCCAGTGAGATTTTGAGCCTTTATAGACTAACAAATTAATATTAGTCTCATTGCCCTTTGATAATATGTGACCTTCATGAAATGTACATCCTAATTTTGCTTTGATTTTCTATTCAAGATCGAATTCTTATCATATGCATTAACTTGGAAATGATTAGGCATTCTTTGTTAGTCCAAACTACATTAGTCAAATAGCCTACCCCTTATATGATTTTCCTTTTGATGAGCTTCTTTGAGCTTTATAGCTTTCTTTTTGTATAAACCACATTATATTCTTTTATGCCTTTTATGCCTTATCATTGAAATTACCATGTTAATGTAGTTTCTTTTAATGTTTATGAAAAAGAGAAAAGAAAAAAGTTTAAATAAATGTATCAAGGGGAAGTGCATATATGTTGAAAATTTGTTTATGATTAATGAATCCTCCTCGAGTTGTAATGAACTGGTTACTTAAGTATATTGAATATGAGGTAGATGTTGGCTTGGAAGGTTCACTCTTTGTGGTTTCAATGTATTGTCATAAATTGTATGAGTCAGCCCT
Organism: Erythroxylum orinocense; assembly: GCA_025531955.1. Classification (NCBI taxonomy): domain Eukaryota; kingdom Viridiplantae; phylum Streptophyta; class Magnoliopsida; order Malpighiales; family Erythroxylaceae; genus Erythroxylum; species Erythroxylum orinocense. The sequence continues at coordinate 8,078 of JANZLX010155216.1, forward strand.
TCAAATTGGTATATGCTTAGTGTATGAGAACTTGAATTGATTTGTGAAATATAAGTATTGCATTTTTCATAGCTGACGATACCCAATTTTGTATGAATGTTAACTTGTGCACTTGATATCTCAATAATTGTTACTTTTGTTTCATTAGGTTTAATGTCTTTCATAGTATTTGACCTAAATATATCTTACCTTAACTTTGCCCATGTTATAACCTTGAAAAGTCCTTTGATCCATGATTTTGCATGTGAACATTAGTGGTGGAGAAATGAAATGATATGCAAAGTTGAAGAATGTCTTGATTGTGACTGGTATTTGAGTGTACTTATGAACATATCTTGTTTAAACATATTTTTCAAGTCTAACATTAGATTGCTCAATTTTGAAAGATATTGGATATTGATTGATCACAAGCAAAAGCTTGGAATGTTAAGTTCTTGCTATGTTTTTGAAAGTCATTCATCTTTGTTTATGATTATGTATTTTTGGGAAATATAGGAGATGAGTAAATTTTTTTGGGTCTATGAGCTTAATTTTGATGTTTTGCTTGAGGATGACCAAAAGCTAAGTATGGAAAAATTGATATGTACTTAATTGATTATGAATTTACTCCATAACACTTAGTGATTATTTCTAGGAAAATGTTTAGGATACTCACTTTAGTTCATATATGATTCTAGGTACAATTTGGAAGCGAAAAAGCTAAAGTGAGTCGAAAGAATTATAATTGAGGCATTTTCCAAAAAATCACATTCATTTGTCATAATGGAACAAGGAGAAGAAGATTAGAGCAAGAAGAAGACAAGAAAATGCTAAGAAAGGAGATATATGTTGAAAATACAAAGAAGATTAAGGCATAAGATGCTAATGCCCATACAAGTCAACTGCCATGTTTAAGGTATAAATCAACATAAATTTAATGGAAAGGCATAATAGAATTATGGAAACCAAAGGCAAAAGCGTGAGGGCCATGCAAGATGCTAATTTAATGGTATAAAGCAAAGGATGATGGAAGGCAACAAGTGGATATAGGAAAGAAGAACAAAATGGAAAAGTAGCTGGACCAAAACAATGGGCAGAAGAAGAAAACAACGTGGGTGTTTCATGCAACAAGATCAAAACGACAACCAAGTATGAAGAAAACACCAGCAACTGAGTAGGACCAAAATAGCAAAGTAGCACAGCCAAGGAACTTTGGAAGCATGGCCAAAATGAAGCTTACAGCTAAGGAAGGAGCAACCTAAAATGTAGACATTTGGTAGGAGGGTTTTGTGTGGAACGCGTGGTGTTTTGAAAATAAAAGAGCAGAAGGTGTCTTCATTTAAGGGGAGGTCTTTGGTAGAGGTTGGGGGTTGAAGAAAAATTATTTTGGGAGCTCTTGGTTTCAATGAAGAGAAGGGGAAAAGCTCTCAACCTTGAGAGATCCATGAAGGGGTAGCTTCTTAACGTTAGTTCGATGATCCAATTAAGTATTCCTTCATTATTTTTGTTGTTTCTTTCTCTCTTTAGAAATTACTCGTGTTATCCAATTCGTATGGATTTGGGTTTTTTATATGGATAATCATATTCTCATTGTCGTTCAATTATTTATGTATGAACCCATTGGATATTGTGAAAACATGATTTTATGTGTTCATTGGATCATTTTATTATAAACCCATTGCTAGAATATTCAATATAATTCGTAATTGTTATGTTGAAAATAGGACAGATGATATGACATCATTTATAGACCATATGATGTCATCACAAACCATACAACTTTACAGACTATATGATGTCATCACAAACCATACAACTTTACAGACTATATGATGTCATTACAGACTATATGACGTCATCACAGACCATACAATTTTACAAACTATATGATATCATCACAGACTATATGACGTCATCACAGACCATACAATTTTACAGACTATATGATGTCATCACTGACCATATGACATCATCATAGACCACACAATTTTATAGACTATATGACATCGTCACAGACCATATGATGTCATCATGCCATACAACTTTATAGACTATATGACGTCATCATCGACCATATGATGTTATGTCACCACAGACCATACAATTTTACAGATGATATAACTTTACTCTTGAACATCTTCCCTTATAAGGACCATAACTTTCGACACAAATGTCCAAAATTTTATACTACATACTGTTGACTTTGTAGAAGACAACTTTGCCTAAATCAACCCCAATCAATCCAGATTTTTCCCTAAAGTCAGAACACGAATTTTCCCTTATGTAACTTTGAGAATCATGACCAAAAACGAAATCTTATTCCATTAGCATCAAAAGATAATAGTTTTACAAAGCTTTAGTGGGCATTTCAAGCCGCAAATACATTGCTATTTTAAAATTCCAAAATACAAAAGATATATGAAAAATGATTTACTCAAAATGTAACTAAAGCCTTGCTTTACAAGATTTCCTTCAAAATACAAAATAAATAAAGATCGGAGTGGTGCCTTGACCCTTGACTACTCGATATCTTACTCATAACCTGGATACGGGGAGGAGAATGTGGTTGAGCATAAAGTCTGTGGGTAATAATTTTATAATCGATAACAAGAAAAAATTCAACATTATGCAAACTATGTATGCATCACTCTTGCCAACTTATCATGAGCATGTAAGCATATCAAAATGGTTCGAGTAGATCCAAAAACAGAACGTACTATGCATTTCTACATAATGGTCTTACATAGCTGTGAGCTTATGGGAGTCCATAAAGGAGCTCCATACCACTAGCGGGTAGGTGGGAGAAGCCTTTTGTCAAAGTGCACATGACTTAACTTAGTGGACCACCACAAACCCACATAGCATGTATTTCATGACTTGTAAAACATATTGCCCTAAAAGGCACATTTTGCAAACTTGATTTCTTAAGCTTGATACCTTTTTAAAATCATTTTCATAAATCAAATAAAATTTATATACACAATATGCAACATACTTTCAAAGCATTCAAAGAACAATAAATGCACATTTTAGAATTTGTTGAAACTCATTTATTTCCATTTTTTGAAAGTGACATTAATGGCTCACTACTTAATCATGACAATGTATCCCACCTTGAATTCCTTGCTTAAATACTTAGCTTAAGGATGTCTTTCCTCTTGCTCCTCTTGTCTCACTCGATGTCCTCCTTGATTTCCTTCAACAATGACAATTTCCCACTTAAAAGGGTTTTCAATTGAAAATCCCACAAAGCACAAAAACTAAAATTGGTTCTAAAATACCTAAACCCATGCATTTCCTAAGGATCATGAACCAAAACCCTTCCAAAATCCAAAGCATTACAATGTTCTTACCTTAAAGCTTCACCAAATGAAGAGGTGTTTGGTTCAAAAGAAAGCTCTTATCTTCCTCTACCTTTTTCCCCCTCTTACACAACCTCAAAATCTCTCTAAAAGGCTTAGAAAAGATAAAACCCTAGCTCAACTCTTTTCTTTCCTCTCAACCATTGAAACTTCTCTTCTCTCTCTTTTTGATTTGTTATTTCACTTCCTGCTTTTTCATTTTCGTTTTTTCCTCTCATTAGGAAGAAAACAACACTTCTTTCTTCCCATTCTAACCTTAATGATTGATAAAAGTCCACCTTGCCCTTCCTTTAATGCCTTATGGTTTTTAAACTAAGTAAGCTACCCAAAACACCCTTTTTGCGCATTCTTACTACTTTTAATTTAACTAACCCATGAAATAAATTCTACCAACAAAGACAAAAAAAAATTAACTTCCAAAAATTCACCTACTCAACCCTCATATTTATTTAAAACATACTTAGCTAAAGAAGAAAAATTTGGGGACCAACAATATATATAAAAGGTATGAGTAACATGTAAAAGGGAGGAGAGACTTTGTTAAAGTTGCATTAAATGTCTTTGATTGATAAAAAGACAAAAACAAAAGCTAGAAAAGAAGATGATGATCGTGAGAAGTTTTTCAACAAGTTTGGAAACTCTTCTTCACGATACTCTCTCAATCTTTCTAAGCTTCTTCATCTTCTTTCTCTCCTTCACATTGCTTCCATAGAACAAACGGTAAGAGCTAGCACTCTTGTCTTGTTCTAGCCATTTCTGGATTAAAGAGTTTGATTCGGTTAGATTCTTCGATCTCTACATGGATACCGTTAGAGATGGTTTATTTTGGTCATTGTGATTTATGACAACCCAACGACTAGAAGATTAAAGAATGAATTCCTATATATATATATATATATATATATATATGTAATGAACATGTATGTGAATTGGGAACATTAAGCTAGGTTATGGTATTTCCTTGTATAGGCATATAGATCTTTCGGGAAAGTCCTGGAATAAATTTTTTTTGTTTTCCATACTGCGTATATATGATACACGCATCAGGATTTTCCTACAGTGGTATCAGAACCACTTGTTTCTCGTATAAAGGAGAAACCATAACACGTGTGATGCTGCCAATTAGTTGTGACTATTGTGCACTTTGATTATATTGAATTTGAAATCAGTATAGAGATATTGTTTTCAAAATTTTCTTGCCCAAATTTGTAGTTGATATGTTTCTGAATATATATGTGGAAGGAAAAAAAATGTATCAATGTGATTTGATATGTTTTTGCTAATTAATTCCCTACTGTTCTAGTTGATGTGTTTATGCACATTACATGAACATACAGACTTGCAAATTCGAGAATAAGTTCTAGAAACATTGTTTTTGGGATTTTCTTTTACCATCATGTTTTTGAGATGTTTCTAAATGTCTATGAATATGGAAAAATGTTTTCAAGGTGATTGAATATTTATTTGAGAATTTCTTGTGTGCTGTTGGGAATGTCTTTGTTGACAAACATAGATTCTGGATTGGCTTGGTTGTTGAGGTTGGTTGATTTTTTTTGGAAATAAGTTCTAAAAAATCATGGAAAATGTTATGAACATGTGATAACCTCTGAAATTTTCTCAGTATTTATTGAAATTGTTTCGATGATTTTCCAAGCAAAAGATAGAACTGGACAATTTTGAGAAAACTGTTGGACCTAGTTTGTTTGAAATGTTGATTGTGTGTTTTTTGGCTTGAAAACCTTGGATCTTTTTTTATGTGATTAGAAATATCATACATTGATGTTGTATGCATGCCAAATTGATTTGTTTGAAAATGGGTTTTCAAAAATTTTCGGATGTCAAATATGTCATATTAGCATCTCGTTGGTATATTCAATTGTTTTGATTTTTTTGTCTGTCACAAGTTATGTGACAAGTGCCGAAGTAGTCTTGATGAAGTGAAGACTGCCTTGAAATACATAGGGTGATAGTTTGACGTTCTCAAATTATTTGGAAATCTAAGAGAATAATATTGTATTAATCCATTTCGAGTATTTCATGTCTAGTATGACTAGAAATGGCAAGCATGATACAATTAAAGTGTTTAATTGGTACATTAGAGTAGAGGGTATTACACTTGCTATATTGGTATTTTGAATTGGAATTGAAAACATACGGATTGAGAAATTAGCCGATGTCAACATTAGAAAGCAATATACTTGCTGTGACTATAATCCTACGACTTAGATGAGACTAGAGTATGAAATCTCTCACACATAATATGAAAACTAACGCCTTCCATTAAGATAGGGAGAACTAGAATTCTTTTGGAGTTAGCATTGTTGGGTAAACCCAAGCTCACTCTATACGGATATGTTTGAACCACTGAAATAAAATTTTTGGATTAATGGGTCGGTTTTCACTAGAAGAGTTGATTTGTTAAATAAACTCAAGGTTAACATAGATAGAGGCACAATTGGGTAGCATACATCAGATGTTCAGACATCAAGAGTTGATAACCCAACGTGTGTGCATACGTCACGAGTTGATAACACTAGATGATAGTTGCATCTATGCTATAATTGATATAACTGATACCTACCGATTGACCTAAGGTGGCTTGTTGGGTAAACCCAAGGTCATAATTTTGTAATAATTTTTCTTAGATTCATAGTGAGGGCTATGGATTCTTTAAAACTAGTGGGAGCCATATGCATGTCATGCAAGTCCTTATGATCATTCATGTATTAATATTCTAACATTCATTCTCTCTTCATATTTAGGTTGATTGAAGATGTCTTCTAGTGTGAATTTGTGCTCACTTATGGATTCTAATAAATAAACTGGACCCAATTTTCTTGAATGGCTGAGAAATCTAAGAATTGTTCTAGATTTGAGGAGTTAGGCTATGTCCTAGATGGTGCACTTCCTGATCTACCTACTGTTGATGTTTTTGATGAGGATCATAAAGCATATCATAAGTATCTTAAAGATAGTGACTTGGCTACCTATATTATGCTAGCCTCTATGTCGCCAGAGCTGCAGAAGCATCATGAGTCTATTGATGCTGATATCATAATGTTTCATCTTAGAGAGCTTTTTGATGAGCAAGCTCGGTCTGAACGATTCGAGACCTTGGGGTTGCTCTTCACAACTAAGATGACTCCGAGGACATCTACAATGTAGTATGCACTAAAGATGAATGGTTATATTGAGAAGTTGGCCATCTTAGGTTTTATTATGAGCTATGAATTAAGTGTTGACTTAATTCTAGTTGGATTGTCTGATAGTTATTTACAGTTTGTGTTGAACAATCGGATGAACTAAATCTCCACGACAATCCCTAAGTTGATTAATATGCTCAAGACAACAGAACAAGCTATCAACAAGGATAGCAAGCCAGTGCTAGTGGTGGACGCTTCTTCTTCTAGGTCAAGAAAAAAGAACTTAAATAAAAAAAAGGTCTAAGAAACCAAAAGGACTGCAGCCAAAAGAAACTCAAAGAAACTATGTCAAAAGGAACTTGCTTCCATTGTGGCAAGACTGGCCATTAGAAGTAAAACTGTAAAGTCTATCTAGAGTCCTTAAAGAAGAAGAAGGCATCAGATGCCCCTGATCCTTTAGGTATGTTTGTCTTTAAGGTTAATACTGTTTCTGGTCATAACGTATGGGTATTAGATACTAGTTGTGGCTCACACATATGTAATGATTTGTAGGGCCTCAAGGACAGTAGATAGCTCATGAGGGGAGAACTGGACCTGCACGTGGGTAATGGAGCAAGAGTTATTGCATTAACCGTAGGCACTTATTTTGATTCACTCCCCAATAGGCTTGTAATTAAACTAGATGATTGTTATTTTGTACCTCTTTTAACAAAGAACATATTGTCTATTTCTTGTTTAAATAAAGCTAGTTTCCATTTGAATTTCAATAGCAATGGTTGTTCTATTAGTTTAAATGGAATGCTTTATGGTACTAGTACAGTATGCAATGGAATTTACATATTAGATATTTCACATCCAATTATAAATGTCAATGACACACAAACTATAAACGAGATAATTTAAAATCAACTTACTTATAGCATTGTCGGCTTGGTGATATAAATGAGAGGCACATAGTTAAGCTCCACAAGAGTGGTAGTTTAGGGTCATTTGATTTTGAATCATATGACATGTGTGAATCTTAATTATTAGGCAAGATGACTAGGTTACCCTTTAAGGGAAAGGGTGAACGAGCGACTGGAGTATTAGACCTAATACATTTAGATGTATGTGGTCCGATGTCCATCCATGCCAGAAGTGGTTGTCTTTACTTCATTACCTTTATCGATGATTATTCTC
>JANZLX010155228.1:0-15738 GCA_025531955.1 Erythroxylum orinocense
CATGTGACAAGTGTCCAAAGGTTAATGACTCATTAACATAATTATGAAAAGAAAACAATTCCAAGTCTAATTATCCCCCAATTTTCCAATGATTTTGATTACAGTTCCAAAATAATGTACCCAGTATTCTAGTGCCGCTAGACAGAAAGTTTCGGTACCGGAAATTAAATCAGTTCGCCACTTGGCGATTTTTTCAGTCCAGAATTTTTTTCCGAAAAATTCCTAAAATTTTCTTAAAATATAAAACACCCAAAAACTCAGTCCTATAAATTTTTCAAATACAATTTCGACATGAATCACAATAAAATGTCGCTTAGGCCCAATACCGGGAAATCATCATAAATGCATGTACAGTTAGTTCATGTGCACATATTTCACTACTGACCAATACCAGTATGCATGACATTTTTCCAATTAGTTCGAATCACTCTCGACCTTGGCCAATTTACTATTTTACCCTTCCCGTCGGGGGTGGAATGTTACAATTCTAGCATGCCACCCTTGCGAGATTCGCACTCGGACATCACTCAAGATGTCAAGTACATGCCTTGCGAAAGTGGGGTACTATATTGTAACTCTACCTACAAGACTAAAAGTTTATATTCAAATTGTTGGAGTTGATTAATAATTTACCATTATCATAACCCAGCGCTATCATCAAATCATTTACAGATTGTAGAATTATAATTCAAACTCTATATAAGATTCCTTTTATAAAGTGGCAAACACATCTCAAAATGAGGCAACAATAATCTAGATTCCCATGACAACAACTAGTAGAGTTAATGCCCATGAAATGGATCGCGAATTATAAAAAATAGTTTCGTACTCTTTACCGGTGCTCCATTCACACTACTTTCCCTCAATTATGAGAAGTTTGAAGGATGGAATAGTAAAATCTATTTTCAGTAAGCCTGCGAAAGAACACCCAAAATCATCTAGAGTCTCTTCTGGCTTAATAATAGTGATTGGTTTAGCCTTTTCTCATGAAGAAGGTATTAGTGGTCCTTCAATCAATTATGTCCACCCCAATGGACATGTGGTGTATGTCATCCATGTTAATGGCCATTTCATCTGGGATATGTATCCTTTATATGCGATATGGATGACAATTATAATAGTGATGACAAAGTTTGTCCCTTGATAGAGAGAAAGTCCAGTAGAAAGTCAAAATCTTCATGTCAACCAATAAAAAAAGATCCAACCTAGGCACAATGAAGATGATATCTTAAGACCTTGGATTGGTCTTAGGAATCCTATGCCTCGACAAAAGGATCTCTCAAAACTTTTAAAAGTAGTTGAAAAAAAACTTAATCCAACCAAAATGCTTGGTATCAGTAATTCCTTTAATCTCAAAGGAGATCCTCAAACCATTACCTTGGATGATGATAAGATCAAATGAGGAAAATTTTTGACCTTTGGAAGCTCAAACTAATAAACCTACTGGATTACCTATAAGGCTGTACTTAAGATCTACAAATATCAATCCACGCAGTAATCATATACTTCTTTCTTTAGCAAAAAAAAGTACTAAACTGACAAACACAAAATGTTGTAGCATAAAACAATGTCCTTTACAGATTCAATTCAAAGCTTGATTGTCTATCTCAACAGATAAAGGAATAAATTCAAAGGACAATGCTATATCTCTTTAAGTCTGATAACTAAATCAATGACTACTCAATCAAGCTATTCACTACTCAATCAAGCTGTCCAACTTGATTCAGATCTAAAAGTTATATTGCTCGTCATTAATATAGACTAGAGTTCTCTAAAAAGGAGAGAGAACTTTAAAGAGTTTGAGAAGAGCTCTAAAGATTTGAGTCAGATATGGCTAAAGAATAATCTAGAGTTGTATAAACCATACCTTTGACATTTCCAGCCGTAAGACCCACCAATAATACTCCATCTTACACTAATGCTACTGATTATGGAAAAGTATTCAAAATGTCCTATTTATTATTCCAACAAATCCTTTGTTCTTATCCATAGATGTTTGTCTTTTTGTCACCTCCTTTGCCTATATAAGCAAAATATCTCTTTCATTGTAACCAAGCTTTATTGTATCCAAGAAATTACTATAAAAAAACATTATGTGTTTCCATATGATTTCTCTCCAAAATATCTCTCTCTCCTAAAAGCTTGAGTCTTCAATAAGTTTACTTTTATCACACAAAGATGTAAGTATGTAGTGTACTTACTTTTATATAAAGATCCTATGCGTTAAAAAGTATCAAACCTATAATCCTGTTTGAGATATAAGTTATATAAGGAGGATTAGTCAACTTATATCTCTAAGAGACATGCCTTGAGAGTTGATGCCCATTAAGGAGAAAAGGATTAGCTATAGTCTTGTTTGTGTGTTTTAGAGCTCTCATAAAGGTCTTCTCTGTCATATCATCGGTGGTTTGCTATTATCCTTATAACCCTATAATTAGGGTACTCGAGCGGCTTTGATACCATTCTCTTAAAGTTTTTGTCATTTTAAAGACAAATTCTCTCAATATGTCTTTAAGAGAAATTAGGCCTTGTCACTTAAAGATATATCTAGGCACTATATCCATGCAGTTTATCTCTCCATTTTATTGGTGGACCATTACCAAAAGTAAATCGTAGATTTGAATTAAGTTCATAGACGTGAGTTACTTATGGTCTGACTAGTTCAGTCATTGACTCAATATCGTTAACTTCAGGTTCAACTTTTGTGTGTGGTAAATAAGAGTGTGGAACAACCATCAACAGTTGAAATATATAAGTGAGATTTGAAAGGTGTTTTTGAAAAATAATCAAAGTCTTAATTGTTAGTATGATCATCAGAGTTATCTGATACTGTGTAATTTTTAGAGCTATTTGGAATAGGTTGTAAGGTAACTATGAATTCTTCGTTAGGCATAGGTTCCTTTAGTGTGTCTAGGGAAGATCTTCTTTTGGTAGAAAAGTTGGTGGTGTATTGATATGTAGAGGTTTAAAAGTGGAGAAAATGTCTTTCACTAGTGGGTATGGTTTGGAAGGTTTGGATGATTTTGCAAGGGTTTGTCTGAACAATGGATATGACATTTTGAAGAATTTTCTATAGTCAGTAGCTTCAGGGTAGGATAGAGTGTTATAGGTAGCTCTCATGGCTAGAAATTTCAAGGGGTATGATTCATATACAACTCTGAATTGTTCTTTATTCATATCTGACTCACTTCTTTTAATCTCTTTTCGAACTCTTTAAAATTTTATCTCTTTTTTAGTGAACTCTGATCCAAAATAAAGTTGGTCAATTTATCTTCTCATATCCAAATCAAGTTGGGCAGCATGATTGAGTAGTCAATGTAATTGTTGAATTTGAAAAGAAATAACATCAACCTTTGAATTTAGTCTTTGTGCTTGTTGAGATAGACCATCAAGCTTTTAATCGATTCTACAAAGGACATTGTTTTCTGCTGCAACTTTTGTGTTTTCCAATTTAGTACTTCTTTTCTTGGAGAAATAGGTACATGATTGTGATGTGGACTGATACCTATAGATCTTGAGTATGACCTTATACATACTCCAATGGTTTTATTAGTATGGGCTCCCAAAAGTGGAAAATCTTCTTAATATGATCACATCATCATTCAAGGTAATGGATTAGGGATCTCCTTTGGGATTAAAGGAATTACTGGCACAAAGCATCTTGATTGGATCAAGTATTCTTTTATAACTACTCTTAGCAATTCAGAGAGATTCTTTGGTATAGGTATAGGATTTATAAAACCAATTCAGGTTCTCAAGTTATCATCTTCATTTTGCTTCGGTTGAATTTGTTTCGTTAGTTGGCATAAGGTTTTGAATTTCTGCTAGGCTCTTCTCTCCATCGAGAGACATAAACTTCATCATCATTACTTGAATTGTCATCCATCCAGCATTCACATTTTGAATCGCATATAGATGGATTTGTATCTCAGATAAAATGATCATTAACATGGTTGACATACACCTTATGTTCATCGGCCTGGACATTATTAAGCCAGAAGAGGCTTTAATAATGCCTTTTTTATGAGAAAAAAGTTGTGCTAATCATCATTATTAAGCCAGAAGAGGCTCTAAATGATTCTAGGTGTTCTTCTTCAAGCTTGTTGAAAACAAATTTTATTGTTCCATCTTGGAGGGGTGGTAGTTTGAATGGAGTGTTAATGAGGAGTATGGAGCTTTTTTGGGTAATTTGCAATCCATTTCATAAGCATAAACTCTGTCAATTGTTGTGAAAGTAACTGCCATGAAATCTAGATTATTGTTGTCTCATTCTGAGACATATATGTCATTATGTAAAGTTTGGAAAGTTTAGATCTAAAGCATGGTTCTCAAATTTGTAAATGATTTGATGATGGAATGTAACTATGATAGTGGTAAGGTCTTGATTAGCTCCAATAATTTGAATATAGACTTTTACTCTTATGGGTAGAGTTAGATCATCAAGCTTGACATTAAAGCTTGGAGCAATAATCATAATGAAACTTCCATTATTGAGAGTAGTCAAGTGGGTGTTGATTAAGGCATTCTTATAAGATGTGTATGCCATATTAAGGAGATAAATTCTAACTATTGTTGGAATTCTTTTTCATCCATGTAATGTTAAGATCATTTGAATAGTGCCTACATAGAGATTTGTATAATCCTTATCTAACCGTAACGAGATTAGCTCAGAGGGAAGCTCCAGAGTTACATATTGTCTTGCAGAAGTGGATTTTAGACCAAATTTGTCTAAACTAAACCTTTGGATCAGTTCTTTAGGTTAGGGTCTAAGTGTGGAGATTAAGGAGTGAATAATCCTTGTAAAAGATTTGGATCTATAATATATAAATTGTGTCAGCTTAATAAAGGTAGCTGGGTGTTATGGATTTTAGTGTTTTTAGGTAAATGGGTGATTTCTATAACGTTTTGTATTTTATTAGAGAGAGCTTTCTTAAGGTTAGAGGGAAATTGGAAATTGTCTTAAAAAAAGAGATGAAGAAAAATAAACTGAGGTTGAAGAGGTTGGAACTTCACTTATGTTTATTTGGGCTTCTCCCTAGTCACTCTTATCAATAATAACTTTACCATTATCATTAGAAATAATTAATAAATAATTAAATATACCTTCATCTTCAAATATTTTATCAAAGTAATGTCCATTTGATCGATGAGTATGACTAGTCATCTCCACATTAATACTTGTAACTATATTAAAAATAAAAAATAGGTAAGATAATATAAAAAATAGACAAAATTGATATATATATATAAAAGAATTTACCTTCAATATCTTCATCATCTAACCAACTTCAAGTACACATAAAGGCTTCCACAGTACGGGGATGAAGTCAAGCACGATGAAGACTAATAAACTACCACTAATGTTAAAAGCAGACTCTAAAGCAACAATGGATGACGTAATTGCTAATAAGTCTTGTGCAATTACTTGTATGATTGAAAAATTATTTCCATAACTCTTCTACCATAATAATACATCAAACTGCACATCTTTAACTTCAACCATAATTTTTGGTCAAATATTTATCTAATTCTATTATAATAACTTTAGCCCTTTTTCTTCCATAAATTTTGAAAATAAAAGTAATAATCTATTTTTAAAAGATGAGCCTGAACTTGAAATCGAAGATGAAGTTGAACAACTTGAACTACAGCGATCCTGATCATGAATTTTTTCAATTCTGAGTTGATAATCACTAAACAATTCATACCAAAATTGTTCAATGACATCTACATGCTCTTAATCTCGATCACCATACAACATATTATATATAAAAGTAATCCCCTGCATCTTATATCTCATGTCCAACATAGATACGACTGCAACAATTTGTCTAACCATAGATCGATAAGAATTTAGCTTCCCAATCATCTGTTTTGCCATAACTCAAATAACCTCATTGAAATCAAACATCCAATCAGATAAAACATTTTGATCTCGAGAACAATTTAGTCGCATTATAAAATAATGACAACTTTGCACAAAGTTCTTTAGCCAACTCACAATGCTCTTCTATCAACATGCAAATGTAATAAGAGTCTCTTTGTCTCAGCCTAGTAAACACATCAACATATTGGATTGCAAACTCTAACATCTTGAAGATTAAGTTCTATCTAGTTGGACAATCCAAAATTAACATCTTCTTCCTTGGAATACATAGAAATTGTGGAGTTTCTTCAAATTTCTCAACTCTTATAGGTGTTACACTTCAATATACTACAATATTTTGAATTGAATCTATTCTTTGCTTTATGATATCCAGTCCATCCTCCACAATCAAGTCCAGAGTATGCGCAAAACAACGGATATGGAATAACCTTCCATTAATCAACAGACTCCCATCTTGTATCTTATTCGTCAACTTTTCAGTCATAACATCATTTATGCTATAATTGTCAATGGTTACTGTGGATAATTTGTTACCGATATTAAAATCTATCATACAATCTCCCAACATAATTGTTAACCTTTCTCTTGTATGCAGTGTTGGCACATAAATGAATTTATCATGTACAATTATTACCAACATCAATCATATCATAATGCAAACATAAATGATAACAATGTTAAAGAATATAAATTACCTTAAAAGTTTATAACGTAAAGTTCGACCATTGTCAACATACTGCGATGTCATTAGCTATAAAACCTTTCTTTTGTTTATCAGCTAGTCACATGCATATTGTAATGGCAATCCATCCTTCATTACTTAACAATGATCTTAACAGCTTTTTTTTTCTTATTTTCGTATATCTTCATAATTTCCTTCTTCAATGCAGTCTGATTTGGAACCTTAAAGGTCGGTTATAGTAAATTGAAAAACATCTTAAATCTTTTGTTATCAACCGTAGATAGTAGATGTTCATCACCGATTATCGTGGAAGCCATAAAAAACCTTGATTTATTGCTATCATAAGATGTTATGATCATTTCATTCTTCCTTCTCATAAATTTAGAGGTAAAAAATGTTTGACCTCCTAATGTCATTTTCCTTCTGTACATGAATTTACATGTTTCTTTAAATGAGAGGTTCCACCTTTTAAACTCCCGGTCAACATCTTCTGACAATATTTACATTTGGTTTTTCCTGCTCAGTCCATCAATCTAGTCTTATTGAAGTGATTACAAACTTTAATTTTTAATTAAGTTTGAGTAGAGCTTCTATCTTCACTTGGTACGACTTTAGAAGTTTCCACTTTTATCTCCGATATAGGATTAAAATTCTCTACTGAAGGAGTATGCTTATCCATTTGAAAAAAACAATATATAAATATATATGTTATTCATAATCATAATTAAATAACATTATGATTACTATATAAGTACTGTATTAAAATAAAAGCCTTAGGAATTGTAAAATGGATAAAGTTAAGTGAAAATAAGTTGGTTAGGATATGTAAAATATTTGATTTGTTGAACTTTTTGGATAATATTTTGGTAAGTTGTCTTAATGTTATCCTCCCATTTTCTTACTCATTTTTCACTTCTTCCGTATCCAAAAACAATATATCCTTAAGGTTTCACTACATAGACTTCCCATCATATGTTGTAAGAAATAACCAAATTTGAGGTAAAATTATCTTGTTGCTTCCATGGTGTTTTATATGGATAACCATATAAGTATCAATAGAATGAGTGTATATAAGGATAATTATCTCTTAAGTTTTCTTGAATAAAATAAACCTAGATCAAAACACATTGCTTGAATGGAATGCTCTATTAACATTGCCTTCCAAATGAAGATATGATAAAAGCACCTATTCACTTAACTTTATGTATCAGAAATTGTAAAGGAATTTTGCAAAAATATAACAACTTCTTGAGAAGAAAGACGTTGATTGACATTATCTAATTTCTTTCAAACTAAAATTCAACTACAACATTGATCAAAAGATCACGTGGATGAAGATTTTACCTCAGATTTATTATGCAAACAAAAGTGTAAACAGATAATGGTTATATTGAACTTACTATTATGAAAAAGCATAAAGAATTGTTTTAGTTACGATGCTTTAGTAATATGAACATTCAGTGAAAGCTTGTAAGGAATATGCAAAGCAACTTCTAATCTAGAATTCCAAATAAGTGAATCGGCTAAGTGGAAGTACTTGATTATTAGTTATCAAATCACTACATAACAATTCTAAAATTAATACATTGTAGTTGTTATCCCTATATACACTTACTATTCGCAACAAATTTTTAAAATTGCTAATTGTTATAATTCATGAAGTTTATAGGATATTTTCTTAAATAGTTATGTGCATTAGCTAAAGAAATAAACCTTGCATATATATCCACCAAAGCATTCCCTATGTACAAATCAGAGACACAACCACAACTTCTCAGTCCTCTCCAAACGATCAAACCTGTTTATGAATATGAATAATACAACAAAAGCAAATTTGAGCAGAGAGTACCTTAAGGACTTGATGAAATAATACGTTGGCTGGTGAACGATGAAGGGGGTAGGGAAGCTATTGCAGCTGGGGATTGGTGGCAAGGTGAGAGACAGAGACAATGGTCGAGAATGTGGTGAGTGAGAGGTGGAGGAAGAAATAAACATAAAGCAAAACGATGCCATTTTAATTCATCTATTTAAGTGTTTGCTACTTAAACTAAGAAGAAGCAAAACTAGGAACTAAGTTATAAGTTGTCCCCATTGTCTAGACTCCTAGAATTTAAGTTTTTGTTTTGTTTTATCTTACTCATCTAGCTAATTTATGTTATTTAGATTTTCTATTCACGTAACTTACATGAGAGCTCCTTATTCATTCAATGTATCATTTATTTTCTTAAAAAATTATGAACTTTTTGTTTAGACCAGCGGATTAAATTGTACGAAGATATTCAATCTAATTTAAAATCTTTAAATCAAACCAATTTTAATATTTATTAAATCTAATTTTAGGGAAAAAGGAAAAAGAAATAAGTAAGAAAAATCTTAGTAAAATGACACCTTACGTACATTTTTGGAGACGAACAGAAGAAGATAAGTAATTTTACTTTCATTTCAATTTTCAAATATTACTCCTTCATAAATTCTGATAAACAACTAACATTTTTTTATTTATACATAAGAAAGTTTAGATATATTTTAGAAAATGTGGCATACATATTTCAATACAATTTTATATAAGTATTATATGCAAATGCATTGTAATAAATTTTGTGGTTTAGAATGACTAAGATTTATCAGAAACAATGAAATAAAGATTGAAAATTAACAAATTTTAAAATTTGAGAACCAATTAAACCGTCAAACTAATTAAGTGAATGATGAAATCAAATTGGAATTGATACCATTATATAAATGTTTATTAACAGAGAGATGCATAACTAATTTACATTACATATAAAAATGAGATAGAGTTAGCAACTTGTAAATGCAAAATTAGCTAAATAGTATATCTCTCTTTTGATGTTTATATACTCTATGTCAATTTACATACATGTACATATAAAAAATTGAAGAAATATTGTAGGAATTTTTTTTAATTACAAGTAATTAGTCCTTTATTTTATAATTAGATCAAATAAAACTAAATGCCTTTAGTTATATTTGTGATTTTTTATAAGCTTGGTTTTCTTAGCTTATTTATTGAGTGTAATATAGTTATTGTATAAGGGCTTTTAGGTTACTTTAATGATAAAGTCTAAACGTATAATTAATTAGCCTAGGTCTCTCTGACCATCTCATTACCATATATATCTATATATATGTTTATATGATATTTATAATCCAACTTAAACCAGTGGGAATTTAGAGTTGGGAATTCAAGTTTCACATGTTACTCACTAGATCAGACCAGAAATAGAAAATATACAATTTTCATTGATTTGTTTCAAGCTAACCAAGAGGTTTTCGGGTTTTGTTGGAGTTTTTTAAATTTTCTATCCTTTTGTTTCTTTTTACTGTCGATGTTAGCTTCTTTATGTGATTTAAGGTTTAATGCTTTTTTTTATTTTATCATCTTAATCTCTATGTGTTTGATACTGTTGCAATTGAAGAAAAAGAGACACTTTCTCCGGTGAGTTGAAAAAACAAGAGTCTTAGTCGAAAACTGCTATTGGGTGTCTACTTTCTCTGTTTCAATTTTAAACAAATTGCTTTTATATCCTCCTAACACCCTCTCCTTCTCTGTAGAATAATCTCATCTATTTGCATTTTGAGTTTTCTTCTAAGGTGTGTTTGGGTTTGAAATTGGATTTTGTAGATCTGCTTCCATTGCTTTGCTCTTCCTATGTTCAGATATTGTTTCTATGGTCTGCACAATCATCACCATCCATGAATGGTGATTGAATGAAAATAAAAGTTTTTGTTTAATAGAGGCATGTGAAGTAGAAACGTCATAAAGAAAAAAAAAACTAATTTTGGGTTTATAGGAGTTACTTTATTACTGCTTTTAATATTAAAGACTGGATTTTGAGTTGTGGGTATATGGACGATCTCTCTCACTACATTAGGTTCAAATCTTTAACTGTAATTAATAAGTATCTTCAAGTTCTTCAAATTTCTAGCTTTCTTTTCATTCCTGTTTAGATATATTATTTACTATCTCACTGTTCAACTCTATTATTCCTTTTTTGAAGACTATCAAAGGGAATTAGCTTTATATATATACTTAAAATCCCCAAACTCTATATTTTGCATTAGAGGTTGTTCTTTTTTTTTTGGGTTTTGATTCTTTTTTTCACACATAGTAATGGGAGAGGTGACTATTATTGGTTCAAATTTTGGACCATCTAAATTTAGATTTGCTTGTTGTCGATTGTATTTGTGATTTATATATTCGGATAGTGTGGTGCCCACTTTGGGTTTTAATATTAATCCTTGTTTCCTTCCTCGAGTATTTTTAGAGTCATTTATAGACTTGTTGAGTTGGTCTTTTATAGCTTGTGATGTGCATTAGAGTAAGAGTGGTGGCTTTGGCTTTTAATTACAGAACAAAGGCTAGTCATTCGAAGAGTTTTGGGTTTATGAGAAGAGAAGATGTTGACATATTAAGGATAGGTTCTTGGAATATTGGGACCCTTAAAAGGAAGTCATTAGAATTAGTGAAAATTTTAGATAAATATAAGATTTATATAACATGCATCTATGAGATAAAGTGGACAGGGGCTAAAGTAAAACAAATTAATAAGTTCAAACTTTAGTATTTAGGATGTTTGAGACAATAGAATGAGGTAGGTATCTTGGTTGTCAAGGAACTTATAGAACATGTTATGAGGGTAAATAGGACTAATGATCAGATTATGTTCTTAAATATTATATTGAAAGGTATTGATTTCAATATGGTATGTGTTATACACCCTAGGTAGGGTTAGAGGAATTGCTTAAGTGCTAATTCTGGGAATATTTGGATAAGGTGATTCAGCAGATTCCTCCAAATGAGAGAGTTATTCTAGGAGTAGACTTTAATGATTATATAAGTGTAACCTCAAATGGATATTCATAGACTCATAGGGCTTTGGGTATTGTGATAAGAATGATAGTGGGACTTCTTTGTTGAATTTTACAGTAACATTTGAGTTAGTGATAGCCAACTCATTTTTTAAGAAAAACAAAGAGTACCTAGTGATTTTAAAAAGCAGACACATGAAAATGCAAATTGTCTACTTTCTTGTAAGGTAAAGTAGTTGACCTAATAGCAAGGTGGTACCTAAAACTTGCTTGTCAACTCAGCATAGAATGTTGTTTAAGGATCTTATTAATAGAAGAGGAAGAAAAGGAGTCCTAAGAGGTGTATCAAAGTTAGATGGTGGATTTAGTAGAGCAAATTAGGGATAGAGTAATATATAGAGAAGAATTGAAATTAGAAGGAGATGCTGACTAGCTGCGGGAGAAAGAAGCAACTATTTTAAGGAATACAACTAAAGAGATCTTGTTTGTTTCTAGGGCTTAGTGAAGTAAGATGGAGTCTTAGTGGTAGAAGGAAGATGTACAAGAAAAGATAAGATTAAGAAGGTCTCACTTATAAAGCTCTATTGGATATTACATAGAGGTAGAGAGGGTAGTTAATAGAGAAAGTGACAAAATGGCAAAGAAAGAGGTGAAGAAGATAGACTCAAAAGTTGAAAAAAGATCTTACGAGAAATTATACTAACGATTAGAAACTAAAGATGGAGAAAATGATATATTTAAGTTGGCGAGAGCTAGAGAACAGAAAGTGAGGGACCAAGATTAAGTTTTTTGTATAAAAGATGAAGCAAGGTCAGTGCTCATGGCTAAAAATGACATTAATATAGGATGGCAGATTCTATAGTATTTTTAATGAAGGTGTAGAGGATAACATCTTTTTAGGTGATCTTAACATGTCTGAGAGGTATCATATATTTACTTGTTGAAAAATCACAAAGGAAGAAAGTCAAAGATCTTTGAGGGGAATGAAGAGTGGAATGGCAGTAGGACTTGATGAGATATCCTTAGAAGTGTGGAACAGTCTAAGTAAAAGGGTCTTACTTGGCTGGCCAAGCTTTCTAATGTGATCTTCAAGTCTACCAAAATGTCGGATGAATGGAGACTTAGTATGCTAATTTCTCGATACAAGAACAAAGGGAATATCCAAAATTGTAACAAATATAGAGGCATCAAACTACTTATTCACACCACCAAGTTATTGAAGAAAGTTATTTACAAGAGAGTGAGAAAGGATGCACCTATTTTAGAGAGCTAGTTTGGTTTCATACCTAGAAGGTCCACGATAGAGTTTATACTTCTCCATAGTATATTAATGGAATATTACAGAGAAAGACAGCGCAACCTACATATGGTTTTTATTGACTTAGAGAAGGCCTATGACAAAGTACGTAGGGAAATCATGTAGAGGTGTTTAGAAATTAAGGGAGTTCCTATGACCTATATATAGGTTACTAGGGATATGTATTGAAGTGTTAAAACTAGAGTAAGGACGATAGGAAGAGATCTAAAATATTTTTCTATCGATATTAGGCTACACTAAGATTTTTCACTGAGCCCCATTTTTTTGTAACAGTGACAAATGAGCACCAATAATATCAAAGGGGATATTTCTTAGTGTATGTTATTTACTGATGACATTGTTTTGATGGATGAGAAAAAAGAGAG
This sequence comes from Erythroxylum orinocense, assembly GCA_025531955.1. Taxonomy (NCBI): domain Eukaryota; kingdom Viridiplantae; phylum Streptophyta; class Magnoliopsida; order Malpighiales; family Erythroxylaceae; genus Erythroxylum; species Erythroxylum orinocense. The sequence continues at coordinate 13,086 of JANZLX010155228.1, forward strand.
TGTCAATGTCAAGCTAGAACTATAGTGAGATACGTTAGAGTCGAAGGGTTTAAAATTGAGCAGGATATGGCTACATACTTAGAGTGTAACTTTTTGGGCCATGGGTTGCCTTCCAATGTGGAGGTAAAGATTGATTTAGAAGTAATACTATAGAAAGAGTGTTTCATGTATCAAGGATATGTCATCTAAAGCAATGGAGAGATTGTTGAATAGCGTATCAGATCAGGGTGACCTAAATAGAGAAATGTTGTAAGAGTTTTATATGACAAGAAGATACCACTCAAGCTCAAATGTAAATTCTATCATTTAACTATTAGGCTGGTCAAACTTCATGGGATGGAGTGTTGACCCATCAAATAGGTGTATAGTCATAAGTTAAATGTGGCAGAGATGAGGATGCTCTGTTGAATGTGCAACCTTATTAAAAGAGCTAACGTTAAGAATGAAATGGTAGGCGACAAATTAAAGGTGACTAATATTAATAAAAAAATTAAGAGAGATAAGGCCTAGGTTGTTCAGACATATTAAGAGGAGATATCTTAACACTCTGGTGAGAAGATGTGATAAGATTGTACTTAAAGACTATAAGAGGAAAAAAAAAAAGGAAGGACTAAGAAGAATTAGATGGAGGTGATAAAAAATGATACGGTGCTGCTAGAACTTACCGAGGATGTGACCCTTAATAAAAATTTTTGGCATACTAGGATAAGGGTAAATGATCTTACATAGAGATCCTTCTTTTTCTCATAAGTTTTTAAAACATTTTTCTTCAAGTCTTATATCTTATATTTAGCCTAAACTTTTAATATATGATACTTTCCTCATAGTTATTAGCCTAAACATTTCCTTACCTAACCTAAACATTTTATTACAATGACTTGTTTATTTTATTTATTTATTTGTCTTCTTTCTTATTTGCATATTTATTTACTTCTTTTATTTTTATTCTTTTCCTTGTTCTATATTTATTATAGTACTTATTTTTGTATTTCTATTTGTACATATTTATTTTTAATTTACTATAATTATCTTTTGTGTAATTTTAATTTTTTTGTTATTATTACCTTATTATTTTAACATGTATCTTTTATTGATTTTTTTCATTTTCTTTTCATTTTATATGTATATATTATTTATTTATTTATTTGGTGCTTTTTTCTTTTTCTTTTCTTTATGTGGGTTTATCAAAAACAGTCTCTCTACTACTTAAGGGTAAGGTTATGTACTTTTAGACCTCCTCAAACCCATTGTTCAGCACGATTCCTACTGAGATATTGTTATATAAAGGTGATTCTACAAATTACAAGGAAGAAAAATGGTGTCTTCTAACATAGGAATTCCCAATACTAATTTACTATTTATGTATCAATTATTAATATGCATAAAATGTTATTTAAATGATTATATAATTGGTCAAAAAAGAAATTTTAACTCGAACATATGTATCTAAATACAAGTTAGACCTTAATGTTTTATAGTGTTTAAATTAAAACATAATATTTTCAAAATATTAAAATTGAACACTCCATAATCGATAAACGTAATAAAGAAATGATTCTATTAGTCTTTTGTTACATTAGTAATAATGTGGCAGAAATTTATTATTTTTAGTACATTTATGGGCCCTGCATTGCCGCTTGTGTGCCATGTGGCTTTGTGAGACTCATTTCTTTTTTTAAAAATCCATAATTGTATAATTAAATATTTTTATTTAAAAGCAATTCTAATTTGTTCCAATCTCTAACCCTAAAATTCGCAATTTTATGTCCTCTAGATGAGTTAAACTTCTCCAAGTGTTTAACTAAGCTTGAGGATTTTGTTATAAAACCATAATGGATTCCCTTTCCTTCTTCCATTGCCTATAATATTTTCATGTATTACAGTATACATGATAAAACTAGTTTGAAAATTGGTTAGCAGTATGCTAAAAATGTTGAAGGCTTTGGCTTTATGGCTATTCAAAGTTTTTTAGAGTTTGAAGGACAATAATTAGATCTCCTCAAAACACCTTATATAGAAATAATTTTATCCATGGGCATGATTCGACTAATTTTTTTAAAGAGTAATTATAGTCATCCTAAAGATGTCTCCTATTGGTCGATTTCTCATTAATGGTTGGACAAGTAAAAACCAAAGTATATGACTTTTATAGAATTTGAAAATGAGTACAAAATGCTTAGCATGTTGGATTGAGCTTTCCAATCCACCATTTTTTTTAGTCTTCAAAAACCAATGGAGTAGATTTGAATTATTACAAATTAGGTTCTTGGATCACATTTCAATCATAGGAATTTTAGGGTTATTGGTCGCATAAAGTTATTAGGTTTTATTAATTTAGAATTCAGTTATGGGTTTAGTTAATTTAAAATCGTAATTAAATTTATTTAGGATGAATTAAAACTAATAAGATGACACGACCTGCCTTTTGGGCCGTGTTGGCACTAGGGAATGGGTAGGCTTAATGCCACCAAAACCCGTAGAAAGCCCAACTTTTCTATGTTTTACTAAAAATCTGACATGACTCATTCATGTCTAATTAAACCTTATAACTGCTTAATAGGTTGTAAGAAGTAAGAATCTAAATCTACTATTCTCACATACAACATCTACTTATCATCAATATCAACCAACATCGTTCTCAATAACATAATAT
>JANZLX010155296.1:0-15720 GCA_025531955.1 Erythroxylum orinocense
CATATTTAAATTCTTTAAATAATTTTATAATGGTATATTATTTAAACCTTATTTTCTATTTTTATTTAATTTTTAGTAAATAAAAAATATTTTCAATCATATTTAAATTCTTTAAATAATTTTATAATGGTATATTATTTAAACCTTATTTTCTATTTTTATTTAATTTTTAGTAAATAAAAAATATTTTCAATCATATTTAAATTCTTTAAATAATTTTATAATGGTATATTATTTAAACCTTATTTTCTATTTTTATTTAATTTTTAGTTTCTTTCTACTTTGTTGGCAGTCTAAGAACTAAAACAGAAAATGTTTCAACAACTTAATGCTGTCCTGTGGAGTGGGCACAATACCACTTATTTTCAAGAAACTGTTTATTTGATGCGGGGTAAATGGTAATTTACACACAGCTTGACATCCTTTTTGAAGACAAGTGGCCGAAACATGGGAACAAACAAATACAAAGCGATTGATTTTCCTATTTATTATTTGATTTCTTTTTTTCGAACAAATAAAGATTATCCATCTTTTGTTCTGATTATACTGTGCGTTTGTAAGTTACGTGGTCAAACGAGCAAATTTCTTAATTAACAAGTTATATTTAGATTCAAAGCTAAAAACCCAAACCTCATCCCACCTAGAAAGAGCAAGTGAAGGGGCTAGTTAGTGTCTACTCGATTTCTTTTCTTCTACTATATACTTAAAATCCTATCTATAAGTCTAGTATTATATGAAAAAATACACGTGCAAATCTGAGAAATAATTTCAATAGAAGGTGGACCACTGTATCTTATGCGTATGAGCGTCTACTAGACCTCATAGAATTATATGAACTGCTCAAGTGGAAGAGACCAATTGGAAGTAGAATTAGAAGATATTTTTTGAAGTTTATAAAATAAAGAAAAGAAAGGGTATTGTTCATACGTTTCGTTTTCCAGGCATCCAAAATTAGCAGAAGCTACGCCTCCGCCTCCTCTCTCATATTTCTGCTGTGTTCGCGTAAAAAATCAAAAACCCTAATTTTGTCTTCCCCTAAAGAGCTCAAACTCCCACCTCCTCACCCACATTAGCCTTGCTTCTTCTCTCCGTGTTCTCGCCCCTCGTTAACACTCAGAGATACACTCTGTTTGGTTGCACGCATTCCTTATTAGGGATTGAGATTATAGTACCACTCCTTGGCGGTTACCTTTTTGGGCTTTGTTAGCCTTTCTTTTTTCCTGTCCAATCGTGGCGTTCTAGGGTTAATTATCTGCATCGCTTCTATTGCTCCTTCTGTCCTCTTGCTATCCTTTCCTGTTCTTCCATTTCTCTTGTTGCACTTTGCAGTTTTCTTGTTTCGCCTTTTCAATTTTCAAGTTGTTGGTTTTTGCAGGCCCTAGAACATTGGAGTTTAGCTTGTTACGCGTTTGTTTAGGTACTAGGGTTTCTAATTCCCAGCACTGTTTTCTTTTTCTTCCCCATTGGGTCTGATTTTAGGGTTTGCCATCTTTCTGAATTGTGGGGTTTGATTGGTGTGAACTCTTGTCTAAGATTCTCAGTCTTCCCTTCTCGTTGCTGCATGTTTTCGCCCCTCTGACGTTCTGCGTATTGAGTTATTTCTGTTGGAGATGGAGGTCTTTTGAGTGTCTTTGTTGTTTAATCTGCAAATCCATCTTTTAATTAAAGATGGAGGCGTAGAAAGAGGAAGGGAGAGACCTAAAGCGGCTATCGATTAATACTATCTCGTTATTTGCATTTCTTTTGTAGTTCGTCTGGGAATTTGCCCTGGGCTTTAATTCTTACTTCAATATAATCAATTTAAGGAGAATATAAGGCCTGCTAAATATACAAAACCCTATTAATCAGATACACTTTTCCTTGTTTAGCTTCCTGACTTCTTAATATTTGGATGGGTAATTGAAGACTCGTTGATTGGTATCATTTTGGACTTAGATTGGTCGATTGTGGGGGAAAGAAACTGGTTATACTGGAATAATCGTTCAGTAGGGGTGTTGAAGAAGGCAGGAGAAGTGCACTGCTCTTTTTGAAATCTGATGATGTACAGTGCTCATCCTTATGGAAAAAGGTGAACCCACTTTTGTACCCGAATGGTTGAGAAGTACTGGAAATGTTTTGGGGAGTGGCAGTTCAGCCCAACACTATTCTTCTGCTTCTAATCACTCAGGTAAATCCAATTTCATTACCCTGTCGACAACTTCTTTTAATTGCTTGTTATTGAAGTTGTTTCTGGCATGCGAAATTTAATTGTTGTGGATGATAATGTTGTTTCTATTGTTATATAGATGTCTCTTCATCAACGCATCCAACTAGAAATAGGAATTCTAAGACTATAAGTGAGTTTAATTCTACTCGTTCAGCTTTTGTTGATCGAACATCTCCTTCTAATTCGAAGAGAAGTTCTAGTAACGGGCCTGCAAAGCACGCATACAGTAATTTTAGTAGAAGTCACCGTGATAAGGATCGGGATAGAGACAGAGAAAGGTCAAGCTTTGCAGATTCCTGGGACCGTGGTGGTTCTGAGCCCTTGGGAAGCTTGGGAAGCATTTTAACCTCTAGGAATGAGAAGGATACATTGCGACGTACAGTTTCAATGGTGTCCCGGAAGCAGAGTGATGTCTTGCCCCGACAAGTTGGAGTGGACTTGAAAAATGGTAGTGGGAATCATGCAACTGGAAATGGATTGATTTCTGGTGCTATGCGTAGTGGTAGTATTCCAAAGGTAGTTTTTGAAAAAGATTTTCCATCTCTTGGAAGTGAAGAGAAACAAGGGTTGCCTGAAATAGGAAGGGTTTCTTCTCCTGGATTGTCCACTGCTGTTCAGAGCTTGCCTGTTACCTCTTCTGCCTTAATAAATGGAGAAGGATGGACATCAGCTTTGGCTGAGGCTCCCACTTTGGTTGGAAACAGCAGTACAATTTCCTTACCAGTTCAACATACTGCTGGTCTATCTGCATCTGTTTCTACAGCTACATTTGGAGCTCCAACTGCAGTGACTGGTCTTAACATGGCTGAAGCTTTGACTCAAGCTCCATCAAAAACCCGTGCTACTCCACAGGTGATTGATTAAGATTTGGATTTTGTCTCATTTTCTTATAATTTGCATTGTTTTTAGTTGCAGTTCTATGTTATGATTTAATCAAGTGTTCTCTCAGTTATGTATGGCTGCGATTGAACTAATGGGATTTCTCTTCTGTGTATAGCTATCTGTCCAAACACAAAGGCGTGAGGAATGGGCTATTAAACAATCAAGGCAATTAATACCAGTGACACCTTCAATGACCAAGAGTTCGGTAAGGTTTCTGTGTTTTGTATATGTCGGACTTTTTCTTTATTGATTTTTTAATGTTGACCCATCATTGTCCTGGCAATTACTGCCATACTTATCTTAAGTTGGAACATGAGTTGTAGAGATATAAATGTCCTGTTCTATGTTGCAAATTGATCTACAGATTTTACAATTGGTAAATTTCCATAAGCTAAGCTTTCTGGATTAAATGCTAACTAATAGAGTGTTTTTAATATTGCCACCTTTATCAAATATACATGTTGCACCATTATAATTGGTGTCAATTTTTTTCCCCTGCACTTGTCTATTACGATGTCTGTTCTCATTTGTTTGCTGTAAGTCAGCCAATTCCTTAGTTCATAGGATGCTAGGATCCTTCAGGCCTTTCTACTTTTCCTTTGTGTAGACATATCAACTTCAAATTTAGTGAATGTATTGGATGGGTTTTATTCGTCCCTTAACTGATGCTGTTTAAAATTGAAAAATAATGGCTGTTAATGCTGATTAAAAGTGAATGTAACTGCATTTATTGCTTGATAGATATTACAATTCCCCAGTTTCTTTTACACCGTTTGTGTTCTGTCTTTGGTGATTGAGTGAATCTTTTCTGGTATTGATGGACACATTCGCGTATTGTAAGGTTGTTGTGTTCTCTTTTCATATTTCTTTTCTTCTAGTTTTATGTTTACTAGGATGCTTGGTTATATTTATCGTTCAGAATGCTTCTTACATGGCTCTCCAGCCACAATCTGTACAGATTTGTTAAGGAACTGATCACATGTATTTACTGTTTTGTTGGACACACTTTTACATTGTCATCTGTTATGGACTTAATTAATGAGATTGCTAGATTAGTTTTCTTCCCACATGCCTGTTGATATTGAAATGGTCTTCTTTCCTTTATTCTGTTTCCTTTTGCTTGGAGGTTTTTGGTTTTTCACACGGTTTCATTAATTAGGATCCTTTAAGGCACCTCAAGAGGTCTCATTGTCTTACAGTATGTTGTCAGACTTTCACTGACTTACTAAATATAATCCTTGTAGCTTATTTGAGAGAGTTTAATAAATGCTTTGGTGAGATGGGACAATGGAGCTCTTCCACACATGCATGAAACTTGAAAACTATGTAGATTTGTAATGTAGATCTCACCATGAACATATATATGTTGCACAAAAATGCCAGCTCATTTTACTGGGAGAATATTCTTGTAATCAAAATCTGTTATTGGGAATTCTGTTGTGGATGGGTTTTTTATCTCTGTTTGGATAGTTTTATTTGGAATTGGAATTCAGTTACTTTGTTAACAGAATTATGGTTTGTGTAATGACATTGGAGACCGATAAAATATTACATAGTGGAAGAGAGACATATTCCTCCTGGAGGTTGACTTTGTTGTGACAGTTAAACATTTTGTCTGCTTGTGTCAAGTCTATGTTTTCATCTTTGATTGGTGTCCTCTGTGCCTTCCTTATCTTGGGAGTTATTCTAAGGTCCAGTTGAGTTTGAATTTCCATCTTTAATTCTCCTTTTGGAAAATATCTAATTGAAATTCCTATCATTAACTTGCCTGCCCATATGTTCTCCTTGCCAATAGATCAGTTATGATATATGATGCAAAAGAGCGTAAAGTATATGAAGAAATAAAAGAGGAAGAATTAGTCAACCTCAAGTCTTAATTTAGTGGGATGAGGATTGAGAATTGAGTTGATAACAAAAGATAAGAGCTGAAATTTAGATTTTGTTAGGATGTTTTATTAGATAAGAAGTAGTAGCATTATGTTAAAGAGCTGAAATTTAGATTTTGTTAGGATGTTTTATTAGAGAAGAAGTAGTAGCATTATGTTATTCTATTTTAGATATGCTATCCTATTTGTATAAGACTTGTAGAATTTCTATTATAATAGGATTTAAATTGGAAACCCTTTTCCTACTAGAATAAGAGTTCTGAAATTCTATATATATGTGTGTATTCAGCTCTTCATCAATAACAAACAATCTGGAATTTTTTTTACAAACTTGAGTTTTCAACTAGGTGTGATGCTTTCCTTTAAGAGTGATTCTTAGATCCTAGGAGTAATTCCTAGTTTCCTGCTATCCATTCTTTATGTTCTTTACTAAATTCCAGCAAACCTAACCTCTTAAACTTACATTCTAGCCATCTCATATCTATATTTCACCCATATTGAACCTGTATTCCTAAACCTAAATTTCCAGCAATCAAACCTTAAATTTCCAGCCATACAAAATCTGAAATTTCAGTATTTCTAGTTAAAATTCAGTCTTGAAATTTGATATTCCAGCAGCCTAATATCAACTATATTTCTAATTTTGTGATTCTTAGCTACTAGTTAATAAATTTTCTATTTGTCCTGCATCAATATATTATGATTTCTGCTTGTTTTCTTGTTGGTCTGATAAAATTTAATCTGAATTTCTTTTTTCTTTTCAGGTTCTTATTTCTGACAAATCAAAGCCTAAAATAGTCAACAAGGCTGCTGACATGAATATGGCTACTAAGAATTTGCAACAGCAACCAACTTTATTGCACACAGGCCATCAGTCCCTTCTTGGGGGCCATATCAAAACTGATGCACTGAAAACATCTCATGGAAAACTTTTTGTTCTCAAACCTGGGTGGGAGAATGGTGTTACCGCTTCTCCCAAGGATGTTGCTTCTCCAACAAACAACACCACCAGACCGGCAAATGGCCAACTTCCTACACCTGCAGTTGCAACTGCTCCTCCAAAGAGCCCAAAAAACCCAAAGCACACTTCTGGGGATCGCAAGGCTGGTAACCTGAGCTTGATTTCAGCACTCAATGTGGAAAAGAGACCTCTTCAAGGTCAGAGTCGAAGTGACTTTTTCAATCATCTAAAGAAGAAAACCTCCATGAACGCATCTACAGTGATCCCAGAAACTGTTTCACCTTCCTCAAAGGAGAAGTCTTATGATGTAGATAAGGCAGGAATTGATGCTCCTCCAAGTCCTCAGTCTATTCAAAATGGTACTCAGTTGAACAGTAATGGTTCTGACGTTGAAGAGAATCAGACACTTCCTGAAGCAGATGTTGCATTTCTTCGTTCTCTTGGATGGGAGGAAACTTCTGGTGAAGATGAGGGTCTTACAGAAGAGGAGATACGATCATTCTTTCAGCAGGTCAATAAACTTTTCATTTCTTCAATCTCATTTTGATTTTGGTGATTGTTGAACTAGCCTATCTATTTTTGTTGATTTGATTTGTCATCAGGGTACTCTGTTTTTTATTAGAAGTCTGTAGCAACAGCTTTAAACTGCCTCTTGTTTACATTTTGTCTTTCTCTTTTCATTTTGCAGCACTTGTCATCTGCAAAATTGAAACTGTGCGATGGCATGCTACAAAAGTTGCTTGAATGTTACGCAAAAATTAGTTCTGGTGGAGTATCTTCTGAGTTGAGCTCTGGTGACTCTGGATCAGCAATCTGATACTCTTTTTGGGAAGGGCTAGTAGCTTGGAGAAATTCTGATTTTTTTTCCTTTCAGGCAGAAGTTTAGTCATTTTCTTTCTTTTTTGGGAGAGCCGAAATGGTGCATGTTGAAGGGAAGGGGTTCGGTTAATTAGGTTGGAAGTCTGCATTTTGCAAATAGAGAAATAAGTTACAGGTGCCTCAATCATTGCCTGCTCCGTGGAAGGAGAATTTTTAAGAAGGTTGGTCAGGGCAGACCTACGTTTGGGGCTATTTTGCCCATAGTGGAAGATGCATGGGAAACTGCATCTTTGGAGCTTATTTTGGTCCCTTTTATGTTCCCCCCCTTTTTTTCCTCATTTCTTCAAGAGGGTTTGATTCTACAGTAAAAAAAAAGCTTATGATGTTTTCAACAGTTTTACGGGAAAAAAAATGAAAAGGAAATCAGAAGTATCATTTAAATTATTTTTTTTCTTCTGTTGGCTCTATATTTCTCATTAGGTGGCTATGAGTATGTTTCTGATGTGTTAATTCTGATCTTTAACCAGTTTTTGATTTGATGGTCAATAAAAGATGAGAAATAAAAGCATTCGTCAACCATCTGTGGTAGCAACTGCTGTGCCTTGATTACAACTTTTCTTTTTCCTAAGGCCCATAGTATATTAATTTGTATATGGTAAAGGGGAATGATGACTACAATTACAAATCCAACTGTTTTCGTGGAGTGTCATATAAATATACCGTTAGCATGGCAAGATTTCAGTTTCATATACTCTGTTTTCTAAAACAAAGGGTCAAAACTTCACGGCTTATGAAACACTAAATACTTCCACGCCATAGCCAATAAGCGGAGTAAAAGAAATACTATAACCCACCTAGTCAAGGAGGATGGCTCGTCCACCACTTCCCTTTCAGAAGTTGGCCAATGTTTTGTTGATTACTATCAAGGTCTCCTTGGGTCGGGTGTTTCTCTAGTGCCTCTTAATGAGGAAATCGTATGTATGGAGCCCCTTTTGGATGAATCTGCTCGGAATTCTCTTACCGCTTCGGTTAGTGAGGCGGAAATCAAACGGGCTTTGCTTGACATTGGAGATACTAAAGCCCCGGGGCCGGATGGGTTCTCTTCGGCCTTTTTTAAACAACAATGGCCCACGGTTGGCGGTGATGTAATCAGGGCTGTCCAGGAATTTTTTCTCTTGGGGAAACTGCTGAAACAGCTCAACCGTGCTGTTCTCACTCTTATTCCGAAGTCTCCCAATGCTACAGGTGTAACTGAATTCCGGCCTATTGCATGCCTGAATGTGGTATATAAAATCATTACTAAAATCTTAAATGAGCGCATGAGGCAGGTTGTGGGGCTGATCATTGACCCCGCCCAAGCAGCGTTTCTTCCTGGGCATAACATGCTTGATAATGTGTTTCTCGCCCAAGAGCTGGTCCGGGGTATACGAGAAAACGGATATCCCCCCGATGTTTGCTAAAAGTGGATATTACTAAAGCCTATGATACTCTTGATTGGCACTTCTTGGAGCATATGATGGGGAGCCTTGGCTTTCCAATGCGTTTCATCGGATGGGTTATGGAGTGCGTCACAACGGCGTCTTACTCTATCTCAATCAATGGTTCCATGTATGGAAGGTTTGATGGACGACGGGGCTTACGTCAAGGTGATCCCATGTCACCCACACTTTTCCTCCTTGGCTTGGAATATCTCTCTCGGTTGTTGAAAGCCAAGACGGCTTCCACCCAGTTCCACTTTCATCCGAAGTGTCACAAACTGCGGCTCTCTCACTTTGCTTTTGCGGACGATTTGATGCTTTTTAGCCGCGCTAACCGTTCTTCGGTATGTATCCTTGCTGAAGCTTTAATGACCTAGAATGTGTGGCCGGTTTGAAAATGAGTATTGCCAAGTCTTCTATTTATATTGTGGGTGTTCATGGGTATGAAAAAGAATGTCTTAGACAGATTGTGGAGTACCCTCTGGGGGTTTTTCCTGTTCGCTATCTTAGCGTTCCCCTCGCCCCCATGAGAGTTTCGGTGACTCAATTCTCGGTACTCCTTGATAAGGTTGAAAGCTATCTCACGGTGTCGAAGAGACACTCCCTTTCCTATGCGGGACGCAATGAGCTAATCAACTTCGTTATCCAGGGGGTTCTTGCTTTCTGGTTACAAGCCTTTCCTATCCCCCTCACTATTATGGACCGGATTACGGCCCTTTGTCGCCTTTTCTTTTGGGGTGGCAATCATTTCCGGGTGGCTTGGGATACGGTTTGCTCGCCTAAGGAGAAGGGCGGTTTGGGCTTGAAGAATGGTAGCATATGGAACTATGCTCTTCTAGCTAGAGTACTATGGAATATTCATGCCAAAGCTGATTCGGTGTGGGTCCGTTGGGTTCATGAAGAGTATCTTCGAGGGCAGTCAATATGGGAATGGCACCCCCACAGTCGGGATTCGAATTTTTGAAAAAATTAGCGACTATTCGAGACATATTGGTGACAAAATGTGGAGGTATAGGTAGAGCTATTAGTGTTGTGCAGAAGACTTGTTTTCAAGACCGTCCCTCCTCTCAAAAACTCTATGACTTACTTCGGGTTGCCCATCCACGCAAGCCTTGGATGGCTTTTATTTGAAAAAAATACATCCCGCCAAAGTTCTCTTTCATTGTTTGGATTAGTGCTCGGGGCCGGTTACCAACGAAGGATAATTTGCACTTTCTTGAGATTGACAAATTTTGTGGGTTTTGTAGGTCAGCTGAGGAGACTATTAACCACCTATTTTTTGCTTGCCGTTTACTAGTGCGATCTGGAGCTCCATTTGCAGTTGGTTGGGTGTCAATCGGTCCATGACCACGTTGTCTAGTGCGTTGAAATGGATCCGGAAGGATTATCCGGATGCCCTCATAAAAAGTAAAGCGGTTCGCCTAGCTCTTATGACTACCATTTATACTATTTGGAAATGTCGAAACCTGATCCAAATGGAAGGTGCTTCGGTTACCAGGATGGATATTGTGGCTCAAATCAAGACTTCTATGTATCGTGTCTTGTACAGGATTTATCCTCCTGAGCTCATATGTTTTTAATTCTCCTTATGACATTTGGTTTGCAGGCTTAGCTCTCTTGCACGGTTTGTTGCTGCTTTGTTTGGTTTTTTGTTGGGTCTGCCAATGTTTTCTAGCTTCATATATTGCTATTGCTGGGTGGCTGCATATGGGGTCTGGTTGGACAGTCTTTTTCTTGTTGGACTGGGTTCTGTGGATTTTTTTGGGCTGTAGTTTGTTGAATTTTGTTCTCTTTTTTTTGGACTGGGCCTGGATGTCTCCCTCTCCATTTGTTCTTGACTGGGGTATGCCCCTATGATGATGTATACAATTTTTTAACACTGATGAATACAATTTTACCATTCATAAAAAAAAAGACGATGGACAAGAAGCAAGCAGCAAATACGCGGTCTGTGTTTTAGGCTTTTGTATGCAAGGGTCTTAGCCTTTCTTTCTGTCTATTAGAAGGAAACTTCAATTAGCTTCAAAGCATGATACAATGGAAATAGTACAAAAACACTTAAAATATGGAAGCACAAATATAAAAAAAAACTGTAGCAATCATTGGAGGTCTTGTAAAAGGGAGGACACTAAAAAGCAATGGCAGATGAATGGAAGCCAAATGAGCTAGATGATGAGCAACAAATTTCCCGTTTCTTGTAATAAAACAGGCAGAGAATGATAAGAATTTTGTATTTGATGGCAGTTACTTTGCTAAATAACCTTTTGAAATATTAGTTACAAAGCCTAAATTGTAACTTGCACCTATGCATTTCACTCATTTCGAAGCTGTCAATACCACATTTCCTTCCCTTGTTTTTTTGGCACTTTAGAGAGAAACTAATTCCTCAAGAGCACAACTGATCTAAGCAAACCAAGACGTAACCCAGGAAAATCCCAAAGAGCCCAACGTGCATAGCCAGAAGACCCTTGTTTAGCTAGAAAATCACTACAATACCAAAACCAATACCATAGTTCTTCACATATGCACTAACATGTAGCTTAATAAAATCTTGATGAGGCTTATTCTATGAAGAGGAAGGTCGATTAGAATTAGAAAGAGTCTGTCAGTTCTCAGTTCTCGGTTCTCATCCTGTTAAGTACAGAGACTAATCAGTTACTTGCCTGACTTTATATGGAGTGGGACATTTGTTGCTTTAAAGGTAAATGCATTTCTGAAACTCCAAATTTTCCATAAGAGGGCCATAAAAATAGAAGTAACATCAAGGTCTTTATAAGTCATTCCTCGTACTAGAGAAGAAACAAGGCTAGATATATGACGGAGATATCATATCGTAGGACTGAAGTTTTTCATAAAAGCTGAGACCATTAACACTTGCAAAACATATGATTAAAAGTTTTCTCTTGCAATCTGTAAAGGAAACAAATGACGTCGATTTACATATCTCTAAATCTAAGCCTATCTTTAGCAAGAAGAGCAAACAAATCTTCCATAGAAAATATCTTATATTTGGATGAGATATCTAAACTCCAAGATTTCGTCTAACTAGATAAAATCTTTTGTTCTTCTTAATCAATTCCTATTCTGTTCTATCTCATCTCATCCACACATTTTTCTCTGCCTCATTTAAATGTATGGATAAGGTAGATTGAAACAAATTAGGAATTAGATTAAAAAGCCAATTTGATAGTAAAATCATCATTGGATGAGCAATCTTCATGACATCTGTGATAGCCAACATTATATTAACTTCTTAAAGAAGAAAGTGGGATCTTATGCTTATTGTCCCATTCCAAAAATTCACCAATCTGATTTTTCAAGGTCTTGACACACTTAAAAGACATCCCAATAGGAGGAAGATGATAGGGCCTAGTCTATATAATGACATGACGAGGACCGTCTGATGAAAGTTATTCATCTCCTTTAATGGCTTGCATACGAGTAACTTGGTTGTTGAAGTGTCATGTTTGCATACGAGTAACCAGTGATTTTGAAAGAGCCAGGTTTGCAAGGGTGGCAGTTTCAGTTGATCTTATGGAACCTCTTGTATCGAAATTTGAGATTGAAGGTGAAGTTCAATTAGTTGAATATGAAAACCTTCCTGAAATTTGTTTCTCTTGTGGTCGATATGGTCATTTCGATACTCATTGCTCCTTTAGGGAATTGCCAGAAACCGAGAGTAATTCTCAGGTGTCGAACTTGACGGCCAGGAAAGATGATTTCGGTCCGTGGATGGTGGTTGAGAAGCGGAAGCGGAAACCAAGTTTTCAGGGCGACAATCATGGTCTCAAGGACTACGATGAGAAGCAAGGTTCCAGATATTCCATTTTAGCTGAAAAGGCTGTCAAAAATCTAGGAGGTAATGAGGAATCAATTCAGGATATTCCTAAAAACACTGATCCGGTGAATGCTTCTTCACGAGAAGAGCCTCCCATTCTCCCACGTGGGCCAAGGGGTACATCGAACAGAGGAAGAAGTATGGACCGTAAGTATGGCAGTAATCGGGACTCATCCTACTCCTCTCACAAAGAAAATGTTGGCCCTTCCACTAAAGAGAGACTCACTAAGCCCACTTTAGGAGACTTCTTTGATTTCAAAAATAGGCATGCCTTGGACAAAGACATTGTTAATCTCCCTTCTACTTTGAACAAGAAAAATCATTCTGTTGTGGGAGCGGCAGCCTCCACGTCATCTAAAGTTATGGGATCAAAGCCTGGTAATACTAAGGACGCTGGTTCTATGTCTGTCGATTTAGGTGTTGTCCTTGCTGACGATACTTTGCGTCAGCAACTTCTAGTAAAACCACTGGATGATTCCATGATTGTGGATGCTCCCATTTTGGAAGCAAATATTGGACCTCGAGCTCAAAATACCTTGTCTTTAGACGAAGATATTGAGGAGTTTATACCTTGTGAGAATGATAATGTGGATCCTTATTTGCAGGATTAACGAGGTATTCTTTCTTCCTTCTCTATTTTGAATGACTATTTTATCTTGGAATTGTCAAGGGGCAGCTAAGCCCCAATTTGTGAGAACTCTGAAGTGTTTCACCAGGCAACATAATCTTCATGTTGTTATAATTCTTGATCCGAGAATCAGTGGACTTAAAGTTGATAGATGTATTAGTAGAGTTGGTCTCCCTTTTTCTCATCGGGTTGAAGCAACGGGCTTTTCTGGGGGTATCTGGATTCTTTGGGATGATTTCTATGATATTGAGGTGGTGCTCAGTACTCAACAATTTGTTCTCATCTCGGTCTCTCAGAATAATACATTTCAATTTTTTCTGGCTGTTATTTATGGGCACCCTAATCCATCTTACCGTGCTAAGTTATGGGAGTCTCTTCTTCATCTCAATACTGTTATTCCCTTTCCTTGGGTTTTGATTGGTGACTTCAACGCCATTCTTTATTCTCATGAGAAGAAAGGGGGTCTTCTCATCGAACAGGGGTATACAGGCAGTTTTATAATTGGTTTCAAGATGCTAATATGATTGATTTGGGTTATAAAGGTTCAGATTTCACTTGGCGCAGAGGGTTTATTTGGGAGAGACTGGATAGAGGGCTTTGTAACGCTCACTGGAGGTTGGCCTTTCCGGAAGCGACTGTGACTCACCTCCCCCGTCTCCACTCTGATCATTGTCCTTTACTTTTGCAGACTTGCAATTTCTCTCCTTCTTTGGCAAACAGGCCCTTCTGGTTTGTTGCGGCTTGGTTAACTCATGATGGTTTTAGTGACTTTGTGAAGAATAATTGGGAGTCCCATTCTCAGTTGTCATCTTCTCTCTCAAAATTAACAGATAATATGAAGGTCTAGAATTCTGAAGTGTTTGGGAATATTTTCAGACTTAAACACTAGTTGTTAAATCGGATTGCTAATGTTGAGCATAAGCTCGATACACGCCCATCGACTGTTCTGACGAATACTTATATTCAGCTTAAAGCTGACTTGGATGTCATTCTTCACAGGGAGGAGCTCCTTTGTATGTAGAAGTCAAGTAGTGATTTGATTAAATGGGGAGATCACAACACTACATTCTTTCACTTGAAAACTGTTAAAAGAAGGAAACGAAATCAAATTGAACTTCTCAAGGATGCGGAGGGAAACTGGGTGAGTGATCAGGAGACTCTTCAGAATATTGCTTTGCAGTTCTTTAGTAGGTTGTACAGAGATGACACAGCACTCCAATCATCTTATCCTATCAGAGGAACCTTCCCTGTTTGTGACCATAATACAGTGGATTTTTGTTGGACCTCAAACTGTTCTTGGGAGTTAGAATTTTTTTATATATATGAAGTGTTAGAGAGTTAAAAGTTTGAAAATGTTTCATTGAGCATGCTTTGAGGTTTTGGTTATAAATTTTTCTTTGGTTATCGAAATGAGAAGAGTTTTGATTTGGGTTAAACTAGAGACGTCGGACTATAAATTATCTGTTGGACTCAAGTTCTAATTTATTCTTTAAGGGTTTAATTTTGGATGGAAATTGAGCATGTGTCTAGAAGGACTCGTTGGCAAATTCCTTAAATTGGTCTATGAAAATTGGTTGTGAAGTTAGAAGTGTAAAATGTGAGGTAAAAAGGCAAAGGAGGGTTTGGAGAACCCTTGTCCATTAAACGGACAGATGTGTCCGTTTAACGGACACTCTCGGGTGAATTGGTGTGCCTCTCCAGTGTGTGTCCGTTTAACGGACACATTCGGGTGAAATTGGTCTCGCTGCCCAGCACATATCCGTTTAACGGACATGTGTGTCCGTTTAACGGATATGCGCGATTAAAAGAGCAAATCAGAAGAAAGAAAGAGAATTGTCGTGGAAGACAAGAAGGGAGAGAAAGAGATCGTAAGAGAAGGGAAAGGAGAGAAGAAGAGAAGAAATCCAAGGAAAAAGTGGAGAAAATTCGTGAAAGGATGAAGAAACAAGGTTCATAAGGTGAGTTTTCCCTCTTTCCATCTTGTTTTAGCCAAGAAATGGGTTAGGGTTTTGGTTGTTGGAAAACCCTAGAGAGAGAAAGAGAGGTTTGAGGAAGAAGATGATGGATTTCATGAGGTTTTGAGTTTCTAAGCTAAATGATGGGTTTTCTAACCTAGGTTGAGTATGGATATGTTAGATTGAAGTTGATTGAGTTTGTGATATTTAGGGATTTTGGGGATTTGTTAAATTAAGTTGGAATTAATGGAATTTTTGGTTGTATTTAGGCAGTCAAGAGCCTATTCGAGGACGACAAGAAGAAGGAGCTATCGAATTGGAATTTGCTTCGATGAGGTGGGTAAACCCTTTATGGTTTTTGGTGCAAATGGGCAAAATGCTTGTATGGGTGCTATGTGTTAGATGATTGACTTAGCAGGATTGTTCTATTGTTATGAGGTTTATCAAATTGATGAAACATAAGAAATTGTGAATGTGCCATGTGATACATTGATAATGCTTGATATTTGATAATTGCATGCCATTGATGTATGAACAATTGAATATGAAATATGTGCTAATGGTTTATTGAATCGTTACGATAGTGAAATTCCATTATGTTGTATTTGTGTGCTAAATGCTTGGTTTGAACTGTTGATAGTTCATTATGAAGAATGTCATTATGAAGAAATCATTGAATTGTGTTGATGACATGTTATGCATGGACAATGCTTGACATTTTGTTATGTATGCTATACCATTGAATTGTGTTATGAAATTTGTGTATGATGAATTGTGACCATGTCATACCTTGGAAAAAGGTTATGACATTTTGAATCAAATATGAATATGATTGTGCTATGCCTTGTTTTTGGTATTTTGATAATAATGGAAAGAATAATCGAATTGTGCCTATGTCATGTGATATGACATTTTGTTATAATCGTTATGCCATTGAAGTGGATCATGGCATTTTGTCTAGGAATGTTTGAGTTAAGCATTGAATTGAACTATGTGCTTTGTGTGGGCGAGAGTGGAACCGTTTCGAGTCACGTGCACGTTGACGACCTAAGCCTTCTCCCGGCTGC
>JANZLX010155495.1:0-15674 GCA_025531955.1 Erythroxylum orinocense
AAGAAACCCTAATGAAACTTGACCCATTCAATTCCAATGGCCTTAATTCCAAATCCAAAATCATATACCCAATATTGTAGGGCCATTGGACAACAATTTTCAATACCGAAAATCAACCGGTTCGTCACTTGATGATTTTTTTCGGTCCAAAAATTTTCTTCGAAAATTTTCAGAAAAATATCTATAATTGTCGTAAAATGTAAAACACACAAAAATTCACTCCAATAAATTTTTCAAACACAATTTCCACATTATTTCCAATAAAATTCCATTTAGGCCTAAATACCGGAAAATAATCATGAATGCATGTACAGTTGCTTTTCATGTGCAAAAATTCGACTGTTCACAAATACCAGTGTACATGTACAATCCTACTTAGTCACTCTCACCCTTAGCCAATTTACTATTTTACCCTTCCCGTTGGGGGTGGGATGTTCCATTAACTACTCATTTCTGATTTGTTCCTTCATTGCCCATTCTTAGATTGAATCATCTGGTTTATTGAACCTATCTCAATAAAATTCTTCTTTATAAGAGGATTTCTTAGTACTTTCCTCAAAATTGCTCATAAATTCTTATCAATCAACTATTTTCTATAATTACTTATCAGTCATTCTTAGTACCTCAAGAAGATCAATTTCAACTTTTCATAACATCTCAATAAGATCAATTTATGCCATAACTTTTATGATCGAACATCCTTTTTAATAAGGCTTATTGAAGTATTAAACAAAATATTTACTCTCGTACCTTGGTATGTACCATTAAAATCATTACATCTTAATCTAGAGACGTAGTTAAGACAACTCACCAATTGGTAGCTTATGCTAAGGATACCTTGATCTCATTCGATTCTAGACAACTCTCCCCCTTTTTCACCTGTCCTCGGTCGTAGGGATTATGCCATGATCGTGTCCTTATTCTTTTTCCTCAAATTCATCAGCTAATATCATTAACAATCTCAATTCATTCCCATTTGATCACTATAAGTAAGCACTCTAATGTCTTACTCTAAATCATTTTAGACTTTGAACTATAGGAACTAGGACTAGAAATTATTCAATAAGTCACCGATCACTTCCTATATCATCTCCATACAAATAATACACATATGCTTAATATTTTCACTTGTCATGGTGATCCTATTATTTGACAGGCATTCACACAGGCAACTCAACTCAACCTTGACATCTTTTTCGTCTACCGTTATCATCGTCTCACCTTCCAATTTCTATTATTTCGTCATACCTACGTATGTCCACAATCAATTTAGAATCATAGATGCATAATCATCCTAAAATTTTGATTTCGATCCCACTAACATATTCTTGCACTAAGTCATAATCTCTTATCACGATAATCAAATAACCATTCCAAGCCCAATTTCAGCCTCTATAGATTATAGAAAATTTTGTTTTTCATCCAACTTTGTTTATACACTTTAAATCTTGCCATTTCTACCATATCTCTATTTTCCTTTATCAATCATTTACAACATAGTCATACCTATCCCACATTCAAGGATATATTACCCTAGTATAACAATGATGTCTTATTCCATAATACATCCGCCAATACAAATACGTTAAATCTTTATTTATCATATCGAACCATATACTTTTTCTTATTTCAAGATATCCACAGCTTCCATTTTCTCACATTATGACATATCATCACTTTTCTCAATATTTCTATCAACTTAAACACTTAACACATGCTCATGCATGTGACTCATACTCATGCGACTCAAACTAGGGATCAGCTGCCACTGTCTGCTGTGACATGACTTAAATGAGTGTAACATGACCCATATTTCAGAAAATGCCCATATAAGATAGTACTTATGGGCTCTAATGCCACATAATTGGCTGGCTCGCGATCGCGACCGTGAGCTACTGTGGTCCTCCTTCCACCTTGAACATGTTTTACTATTTTGGCCATAACGTTTTCGCCCGACCTCCAAATGACCTGATTTTTGAAGCATTGGATTCCTAACACATTCCTATATCTCTCCAAAAAAATTTATAGCTGTTGGTTTTGATTTAAAAAAGATTGATGGAATCTAAATGAGGGGATCAGTGGGAAGAGT
This sequence comes from Erythroxylum orinocense, assembly GCA_025531955.1. Taxonomy (NCBI): domain Eukaryota; kingdom Viridiplantae; phylum Streptophyta; class Magnoliopsida; order Malpighiales; family Erythroxylaceae; genus Erythroxylum; species Erythroxylum orinocense. The sequence continues at coordinate 2,090 of JANZLX010155495.1, forward strand.
ATGAATTAGATATTTTCACTAAACATGCTTCAGAATTTTAGTGATATTTTAATCTATAGGATTCCACTTGAGATGATTTTTCATTTGGAGTAAACTAGAGAAAGAGGGCTACAAATCATATGAAGAAACTAAATCTTGATTCAGTTTATAAGATGTTTAATTTCTAGATGGAAGTTGTATATAGTAAACTGTTTTTGATTAAGAATAGTCTGAAAATGTTTGAGCCATATCTTCCAAATTACTGAACTAAATTGAGTGATTTTGGTGTCAATGGAAAGATAAGACATAGGGGAACACTTTTCTAAAAGAGAGTATGACCAAATTACATCAGTTTCACTTTCTAATTGAATGTGAACAGTGGACCCAAAGGTTTGAAATTTTGGAAAATGTATAAGAAAAAAATGAGAGTTTTGATGATGTGTGATTATGTAATGATGGAATAAAATTAATGAGTGAATTGTTGGTATTAAAGTACCAAAGACATGTGTTTAATGGAGATGAAATGGTCCATATGATTAAAGTTGTGATTCAAAAATAGAAGTAAAGTGTATCTAGTGGAAATGAACGAGAAATGAGTTGTTATGAAAACAATTGATACGAAAAAAATAATAATGTGATAAAGTGGGAAATTTGATAATATACCCGAGATTGTCATGAATGTGCATAAATGAATGCTTATAATTGTACAAAATTATTAATGTGTGTGCAATGTGTGGATTGCATAAATGGGTTGTGCAGGTTAAAATCCGCATACAGGCGTTTCCTGAAATTGGAAGTAAATGCTAATCTGGAGCATACTGTGAGTTGATCGAGATGGTCTCACTTTATTATTTGTTATTTGAATTTTTTATTAACTGACTACTAAAGTATTATGTGAATGTGACTGATTGTGTTGGTTTCTGGACTAAAGGTCCAATGAATGTGATGTATGAATGAAATATTGAAGCGCTCATTGAATGTGAATTGGATGAACTAAGTGTACGTAATTGGATTGTTAAATATGTTATGAGCATTTACATGTAAATGAAAACTGATACTCAACCCTAATGTTGAATGCCGGATGACGGTCCGATGACATTTGAAAGTGAGTGAATAGGAATATGCAAATGTGATTGATGCATTTCATTGCATGAGTGTATGAAATATAATGGCTGTTGTGACCAGAGTAGCCAATGATCAGAGTTTAAAGCTCAACGAGTGAAAATCAGTTTTGAGCTCAAAAGTGAATCAGAGCCTCAGGCTCAACATTTAATGAGCCTTGTATCCACCAAGCGGATAGGGGACAGTTATTAATAAGCCCTATATGGGACAGTTTAGGCACTCGGTCACAAAAAAATAACAAATGGAAAGTGAGTCTCATGAGCACTATATATGCATAATATGAGTGATTATATCTATTGAATGTGAAGTATGAAATGTTTTGAATGCGATTATGTGTTATGTGACTGAGTGAGCCTTCGATGATGGTCGCTTATTGAGTTTGCAAAACTCATCCAAAATTTGCAAATATTTTTCAGGGCTCAGAAGAATACCCCGTTAGGCAAACGGGAGTACAATTACCGTATGCAAGGGAAAGATAGAGGTCAGGATCAATTCGCGTCTGCATTATGTCTCTTTATTTTCGTACTGAATTGTATTTTCTGTAAATTATTGTATTTTATGTATTCGAATATATTTGTTGTGTGTAGCTTTCTACTTGGAAAAAGGTTTTACAACAGGGATTGATCAAAGTGTAATATGTTTTGTTTATGGAATGGCCCTAGTGATTAACGAAATTCTGATATTTGAAAAATGTTGGTAACTCTTGTAAATGAAATTGTTTCTAAATAAAAGTTGGCTCAAATTTTCGATTACTGATTTTCACGTACGCTTGAAAGAAAAAAAATTATACTAATTTTTTATTGACTAAGTGATCTAGCACGCCACCCTCGTGGGGCACGGACTCGGATATCATCCATCGATGTCGGGTTCGGGTCTTGCGGGAGTGGGATGTTACAAAACCTCTACCAAAACTTGCATCATGCTTGATCTAACTTGCCAAGTCACCTTGGAACTTTCATGTGTCACCGCCATGCGTATGTTCCATCTAACCTTCTACCCAAGGCTCGTTTCTAGTTAGTTGTGAAGTGTCTTATATGCTAAAGGGCTAACAAACTGGCCCCACCAAATAAATTCGACACCCTCGTTGAACTTGTCTGAAGGTAGGCATTCACCTGATCCTATAACTAGCATAAGGTCGTATCTTTTTCCCAAGTAGCTTCCGTGGTCAATTTTCCCTTCCATTGGATTAAGAACTCGGTCTATCAGTTCTTCTTATGTTGCTCCATTGTTTAGTGATCCAAGATCTTCTCTACTTGATCCTTGAATTGTTTTCTCACAATCGGTGGAGCTCTCTTCACCCGACTCCTAGTCGGATCTGATGCATCTTTAAGGTAAGGTTTGAGAAAACTAACATGAAAAGTAGGGTGTACCTTCAATCTCTCAACCAACTTTAACCTATATGCCATGTGTAACACACCACTCCCGCAGGACCCGAACCCGACATCGTGGGTGATATCCAAATCCGTGCCCTGCAACGGTGGCCTGCTGGCGCACTGAAATAGTCAAAACTCAGTACAAATTTTTTTTTGAATACAATCAAATGCATGGAAATTAGTAAACAATTTGGGTCTGCTTTATTTCATAAACATTTTAAGTCATAACAATACAATCAACATAATTTTAATAGCCATTTGGGGCCCATTACAAGTATAAAACATTTTTAGTCATAATGACTTTATATTACAACATAAATCCATTTGTATACATATGGTACAAAAATATCAAAATCCATTATTTATACAAAAATCATGGAATACAAATTTGTACAAAAATAAGAAAATACAAAATGCAGACGCGAACTAATCCCAACCTCTATCTTTCACTCACATGCAGTAGGTATACTCCCGTTGCCTAATAGGGTATTCTTCAAGCCTGAAGAATAATTGCAAAGTTTTGGTGAGTTTTTATGAACTCAATGTGGTAACCATCATTGATAGTTCACTTAATTCATGCAATACACCATTTCTCATAACATATAATTCACAATTTTGCCTAATAGATCTTGTATCACACTTTTACTCCAGCATAGGAAATTTCGACATTTCAATCAATCAAACATACTTGATATAAATGCATATGAAATGCTCATGAAACACTTTCCATTTATTATGTTGTTATGACCAAGTGCCTGAACTGTTCTGTATCTATTTTGGATACCGGGCTCATTAATAATTGTCCTTTCTTCGGTTGGGGGATATAGGGCTCATTATACATAATGAGCCTTAAGCTCTTAATCACTATTGAGCTCGAGTCTCTTTTCACTCGTTGAGCTTTAAGCTCTGATCGGTAGCTATTCTTGTCACAACTGCCATTATCTGATTATGCATTCATAAATGGAATGCATATACCACAATCAATCACATTATAAAGCACATAGATCTTCACATTCACATTCAAGCAGCACTTCAATATCTCAATCCGCATTACACAATCATCATACCTTTTATCTGAAACCTACAATCAAACACATTCAGTTATCATTCAAAGCATAATTTAAGCAAACAAGTAATTAAGTGAGATCGTCTAGGTTACTCACTAGTTGTCCCCGAAGCTAATGCCTGGAAGTTCCGGCAACGTTTGGAGGTTGACGTTCCAATTGTTCCTCTATATCAAACAACACACACATATATCACAATATGCACAATTATTATTTTTCAATAATGCACATGTATGTAACGAAATATGTACAATGCATGTTCATGACAATCCAGGGTATTTTTCCATCAATTCCATCACATAATCATTCTCATATCAAAACTCATCTAAGTATAATTTATACTTAGGTTTATATCTCTCTCAAACCATTAAGATCTCCGTTCCTTTCTCATTGACTTACTTCAGATATTTTTCCAAGTCACACTTTCGAGTTTACTGTTCACATTCAATTAGAAGGCAAAACTGATGTAATTTGGTCATACTCTCTTCTAGAAAAGTATCCCCTATGTGTTATGTTTCTATTGACACCAAAATTACTCAATTTGGTTTAGTAATTTGGAAGATATACCTCAAACATTATCCAGTTGTTCACATTCAATTAGAAGGCAAAACTGATGTAATTTGTTCATACTCTCTTCTAGAAAAGTATCCCCTATGTGTTATGTTTCTATTGACACCAAAATCACTCAATTTGGTTTAGAAATTTGGAAGATATACCTCAAACATTATCGGGTTGTTCACATTAAAAAAAACACAGTGTACTATATACAACTTCCATCCAGAAATTCAATATCTTAGAGAATGAACAAAAATTCGGCTTCTTGAGACAATTTATAGGCCTATATCTCTAGTTTACTCAAAATCAAAAACCACCTCATTTGGATTAATAAAGATCAAGATATAACTGAAATACCCAAATAAGTTTAGTGAAATTACACCAGTTCATACTATTCCATCAGATTCCTTCGTTTTCTTTCGATCAAATTTCTGTAGATAAGTTAAAAATGCTACAATTTTTCATGTAGAGATACAAAAATATGTTATAAATCTATTGGTTCAATAATCACTTCATTTGGAGGTTGGGTTATGAACTTATGGCTAAAAGAGTCAACCATGATTGTATCCTCAATCCTATTGTACATATCTCAGGACAATTGACATAACTTTCACTAGGGATGTCGGATTAAGGCCATCTTTTGATGGTTTTGAAGAGGACTTCTAGATCTACAATTTTATGAAGACTCTAAAATAAAATTATGTCATTTAGAGACACACAGCTGTATGAAATCACACAGTCAGACTGTGTGTCTTTCAGGTCAGATTGTGTTTTCTGCATTAAAAACACATGGGCCGTGTGAATCTACACAACCTGACTGTGTAACCTTCGAGTTTACTAAATTTTTCATCTAAATATCCAAAGGATCCTAAACCCATTCTAACATCACATATACTCTTGATCTTCCCAAATTCACTTCTTCTTATGCAATTATCACTCCATAACCATTCAAACACTAATTATAATTCATTCACTCCCAATTCTCAACTCATTTAACCAATCATCTCAATGGATAACTTCTTCAACTATACCCAATTTCATCTCAACATCATCCATACACATTTCATATTCCACACTAAATCATAAACACCCAAAATAAAACACATTCCCACACACTCAAAACGTAACACAACTTAAACATTCATCCACAACTTTTGTTGCACCCAGTTCCTAATTTCATGTCAAGATTTGGGACTTTTAAAGACAAAATTTAAATTTTATGTCTTCATAAGAAATGTAGCCATATGTCTCTGGTTTAATAAAAACCAATAAGCACCTCAATTAAACAACTATAGAAGGAGTTATAGCTAAAAGACTGAAGCGTATTCAAAGATTAAGTTGTTGTATATTTTCCAGCTCAACTACCACAATTTGTGTCCAAATGTTACCTTAATACAACTCATACCAAGATCAACTTTTCTACCTCATCACTCTGCATTCTCAACTCCAATTCAACTCGTTTCTACACTCAACCATTAACACAAATAGGTTATAGACACATTTCTATACTCATTAACTTCCAATTCTCATTAAAACATCCATTTCACAACTAATTCATCTTTAAAACATGTGTAACATAACTCATAGTTTCTTACTCTTCATATACAACATCAATCATCCATAAACAACTCCTAACCCATTATTTAGCATTTACATGAAAAAAAACATCAATATATACATATATATATATGTTAACTTCTTCACCAACATTCTAGCATATACAAAACTCCTTATCATGATCATTCACCTTCCTTAACATTTCCATAAATCATTACTCATCAATAAAGCAAGAAATTTTTACACACCCTTCACTATTCACGACACCCATATACCCAAAATACCATTTGATGAAATTAACCTCTAAATATCATTGCAAATGCTTCATTTAACCAAAACCCATGATATTTGACAATATACTTGATTTAGCTTCCAAATCTTCATAATCACCATTAAAACCTAACTCTTTCATCTCCACCATCGTTAACTTTCATGGAGGAATAGGTTAGGTCTTTTAGTAAATATAAAGGAGAGAGCAAGGTGGAAGAGTAGCATGAAAGATGAGATTGAAGGGTTAAAACTCATGAAGAAGAGAGGGAGAAGAGAGCTACGAAAATGGAGAGAAACCAATAAAACACCAATTGGCTTTTAAGAGGGAGAGAGCATTGTTAAAGCCAACAAAAAGGGAGGGAGGCTTTTAATTAAAAGAGTAGTGGGCTTAAGGCATTGTTTGGCGAGTGATGTTTGTCACTTGCTACATGTCCAATTTCTAAAACATTTGATTGGTTCTTTCATTTAACTAATTCCATCAACTTTAATTGCTACTCCAATTGTTCCCCAATTTTCAATGGCACTTGTCAATAAGTCCTAAAGTCATTTATCAAAATTTTCATTGCCATTGGACAGTAATTTCTACTACTAGTTAACAATTGTTTTGCCACTTGGTAATTTTCCTAGTTCAAAAATGCCCAACAATTTCCAGAAATTTCTCTAAAAATTTTAGAAATTCTAAATCAACAAATACACTTTCCAAATCAATTTTTCAACACATAAAACCACATTTCTAAATGTACTCACATATATGAACAATTATACCCGAAAATTATCAATGAATGCACGTACAATTATTTTAATACGCAAAGATTCAATGTTCATATGCATATGCATCTTATGTAATGCATGAGCATGAAATGTATTTCCTAATTTCTCTCATTTACTGTTTTTTCCTTAACATGGGTAACGGGATGTTACACCATGTTCCCTAGTTCACTCAATACTTCAAACGATCCATTGTACATTGGCATAAATCCATAATGCACTTGCTTGCTTGAGATCTTCTTCCAAATTTGTGGGGTAAGTTTCAGTGGTACCTTATCTCCATCTGTCGAGAAGCTTTTCGAAGACTATCCTTGACCTCATCTAATAACTCTTGCTTCTCCAACATGAACTTGTACACCGCAGGACACTTGCCACCTATCCTTTGTTGTGCAATCTTGAGTGGAGTAAAAGGTTGTTGTCCCAAGACTATCTTAAAAGCACTCTTCTCCGTCGCAGAAGATAGGTGCAAGTTATATAAAAATTATGCAGTATCAATCAAACTTAACCAGTTATGTTAACTTGCAATTACATAATGCCTTAAATACTCCTCCAATAGATCATTGATCCTCTCCATTTGGCCATCCATCTGTGGGTGATTTACTGTTGAAAACTTCAAATAAAAGGGACTTCCAAAATCAACCTATAAATCTGGTGTCTCCATCACTCACAATGTTTGCGGGAACTTCAAAGTAGTTTACCACATTTTTACAAAACAACTCCATCGTAACATCCGAAGGACACGATGTTGGTGCTAGCCCAAAGATTCCATACTTAGAGAAACGATCTATAATCACCATGATTGTCTCCATGTTGTCCACCTTTGGAAACCCTCCAATGAAATCCATTGAAACTGACATCCATGGTCTTTTGGGAATGGTTAAGGGTTGTAGCAAACCAGCTTTCTTCTTCCTCTTCGGTTTATCCAATTGACGTATAAGGCACGTCTTAACATATACCTCAATGTCATTCTCCATCTTTGACCAATAATAAGAACGATCTAGGAGTGCCATCATCCTCTGAAATGTAGGGTGACCATCCTACTGTGAGTCGTGCGTCTCCCTTAACAATTGCTTTTACAGACTACCAAAACTTGGCATGTATACTTTACTACCCTTAGTCATCAATATCCCATCATCATCGAACCAAAATTTGCACACAACATAATATTTAACTTTTGATATCAACTTACAATATGTGTTTTCCAATGGAGCTGTAGCTTTAATTTGCTCCAACAGGTTTGACTCTACCCTAGTAATGGCATATAGGGCTGTGAACACCTCCTTTAAACTCAAGACATCCCTATATTGTTGTGCCTCCTTAGTTTATGCTCCCATATTAAGTCATATTCTGCAAGGAACTCCTATCACCAGGCTTATTTCGTGGATAACTTCTTCTAGGTCCTGAAAAATGTGTTAGCAACATTGTTCATATGAACAACGAACCTGGTTCCTAACAAAGACACTCGCCATGTTTCAAAGCAATGCACCACCAAGAGTATCTCCTTCTTATGTGTCAAGTACCGCTGCTCTGCACTATTGAGATTTCGGCTATCAAATACCACGTGATGACCTTCCTGTACTATGACTCAACCAATGCCTTTTTCCGATATAGCCTTGTGTACCTCAAATGGAATTTCAAACTTTGGCATTTTAACGCAGGTTCGATTGAGATAGCGACTTTAAGTATCAGCCTCCTAACATACATCCGACCAACACAACTTTTGCTTTGTCTTCAGCAAGTTTGTCAATGGCATTGCTTTCTTTGAGTATTCCACTATAAATCGCCAATAGTAGTTTGTAGTTTAAGAAAACTTTGCAACTCCCTTACTATCGTGGGAACTTGCCACTCAACTATTGCCTTCACTTTCTTATGTTCCATCTTTACCTTACCTTTGCTCACCAAGTGACCCAAGAATCTAATCTTTGATTGTTCAAACTCACAGTTCTCCATCTTCACATAGAGCTTATATTGCTACAGATGCTTGAACACTTTCCTCAAGTCCTCCATATATTCTGCCATTTTTGTTTTGTGCACCACGATATCGTCGAGATACACCACTAGGAACTCATGAAGGAAATCATACAACACATCGTTCATCAAGTTGCAAAATGTTATAGGGGCGTTAGTCAATCCAAATGGAATGACTAGAAATTCATACGACCTATATCAAATAAGACACGTTGTCTTCCGCTCATCACCCTTGGCTATCCACACTTGCTAATATCCCACTCAGAAGACCCAATTTCGTGAAACTCTCAGCCCTAGACAATCTGTCCATCAAATCTTGAACTAAGGGAATAGGATATTTGTTTTTTATTGTTACCTTGTTCAAGGCTTGATAGTCTACGCACATATGAAGTGTTCCATCTTAGTTCTTCTGAAACAACACTGAGGCACCATACGAGGCTTTAGACTGTTGGACAAACCTTGGCTCCAACAATTCACCAAGTTATTTTTTAAGCTCCCTCAACACCAATGGGGACATCATATATAGGGAGTGTACAGGTGGGATGGCTCTAGGAACCAATTTAATCCTGTGATCTATCTCTCGACGAGGGGGGAAGAGTCTTAAGTAAAATTTTCAGCATCTCATCCCAAAACTCCCTCAACAAATTTGCAACAGCATCAGGGATTTCCACTACGTGATCCTCATCAATCTCCCATATGGCAACGAGATAGGTCTTCATACCTTTTTTCAACCCTTCCTTAATGCTTATGGCGATACATCTACTACCGTTGTTGTATCATTTTCGTTCCACCACCATATCTACAACAATTAACAAAGAAGGAATTTTTCTCGTTCATGATCATCATACCTTCAAAACTTGGATACAACATCGTCTTTGCTCCCTTGAAGAAATTGATCCCCAATATCAAATCAAAATCTTCAAGTGGTATGACCGAAATGTATCATATTGACCAAAAAATGGAATGATATCTGTAGTTATAATACCAATCATGGGTACTGACTAATCGTGGATGTTTTCATTTAGTACTGGCTGGTATTCAAAATATTGGCCCTATACTGGCCGATATCGTAAGTTTCAAAAAATTGAGGGACTGATTAGGAAAAGTTGAAAACTTTATGCCTAACCCCCCGACCAATCTGCTTCATTTCACCTCTCTCCTTTTTCATTTTTGTTTCTCTCTCTCACTCTCCTCCATTCTCTTTCACACGATGCACTCTCCATTCTCTCTCTCTCGTTCTCCTCTTCAATAGTTGCTTCTCCTTCTCCAACGACAACAAAACCATGACACGACTTCCTCAGTTCTTCCATGCCACCACCATACCAATAGCCCTCCTCCACCGAAACCACACCACCACCGAACAACTTTAGCCCTCCTCCATGCTACTCTACGGTTCACTCTCCTTTTACCACCACCATCCACTACCTCCTGCCACTGGAATCGCCAGATCTGGTAAAGTTCTAGATCAAAACCTAACCTGGCTCAAAAACCTGAAGTAAAACATTGTGAATTTTTTTGGGAGTATTTTCAATTGATTTTTCTGCTTAACTGCATTTGCAAATTGTGATTGTGAATGGGTTGGATTGTTGGAAGTTGGAAGTTTGAATTAAATTGTGAGTTGGATTTGTTATTTGTGTGGGTTGGAATTGGATACCTGGAGGATTAGAGTTGAATGAATGAATCAATGATGCATGTTTTTTTAAATCTTACTGGTTTAGTGGTGGTTTGATTTATGTGGGATTTATTTATCTTAAGTTTTTTGAGGAAGTTGGCGAATGGAATGCAATGGGCATGCATGAATTGAGAGTTGAAAGTTGAAAGTTTCAACTTAAAACCGACAATGAGAATGTAAAATAATCTTGTTAGTATTTAAACCTTAAATTAAATAATTAATTGATATAATATTTTGTTACATATTTTTAAAATTAGTACAATAGTGTTGAGTATAAAATTATTCCATTTCCAATTAATAATAATATTACTGTAGAGGAGCCGAAGACGTCCATGTAATTGTATAGTAAATTAGTAATAAAACTAAAATCTAATCAATAGTATTTCTAAATAGTTAACATTTTCCAAGTTTACAGTTGATTTGTATAATTGTATTTCTATTTTCTTCCTTTTATAAAAAACATGGATCTATTGATTCTTTCAATTATCCATTAGCAATCTCTTTTAATTAAGTTGTCAAACCAGTTAGTTGATTGACTAATAATGACAATTAAATTGTTATGGATATTATATAATAGACCAAGAAAACTAGCAGATTTACTTTTTGATGCCACCTAAATCTGTCAAACCATTGGTCAATTTTATCACAAGAAGAGATGACTTTGGTTTTTCTTTTCTTTCACTTTTTAAAGAGACATGACAAGATAAGGAAAGAATAGCAATATAGTATAAAGAAAAATGTGTATTTTGAATTTTGATGTTTAAACTATGATTGTGTTAGATGAGATTGAATTATATATGTTGTATCATACAAAATGAGTTATATTACATATAATGGACTTGTGTATTATGTAATTGTGTATGTTGAATAGTTAAATTGTTGGTTTTTAACTTATTGATGAATTGGGTTGGATAAAATTGGATTGTGTATTATGTAATCATACAAAATTAGTTACATTTCATATGATGGACATGCATACTATGTAACTGTGTATATTGAATAGTTGAGTTGTTGGTTTGTAACTTCTTGATGAATTGTGTTAGATAAAATTGGATTGTGTTGGATGAAATTGAATTGTATATATTGTAATTAAACAAAATGAGTTATATTATATATGTTCGACATGCGTATTATGTAATTGAGTATATTGAATTTTTGAATTATTGGTTTCTGACTTATTCATGGATTGTGATGGATGAAATTGAATTGTGTATGATTTTGGTATATGAATTCATTTATTTTTATAGATAAATAGAAGAAAGTTCAAGTACTCCTAATCAAACCACTTTAGGAAGATATAATGAACCAACTTAGGCTTATGCTGCATTAGTCCCGGGTATGAAGAATCATAGAAGTTACTTGTTTTGTAACAAGCATTTAAAAGGTAGAGGAATCACTTGATTAAAAAAGCATTTAGCTGTGGTTAAAGGAGATATGGAACCCTGTAAAAAAGTAAGCCATGATGTGAAGTGGCAAATGAAAACTTTGCTTAAAGAATATCAACATGAGAAAGATAGAAGGGAGAGATTAAATTATCAAATTGGCAGCAAAAGTTCATTTACTAGTTTTTGTAATGAATGAAAAATGTTGAATGTGGTAGTGGTAGTGTTCTATCCCAGGCCCAGCAAGAAGTGAATGTTATACTTGAACCTGATGTTAGGAAAACAAGAAGGCAGATGACTATTTTTTAACACCATGAACAATTCCTAGAGCCCAACCTTCAATTCGTAGTGCCATGCAATCAAGAAATGCAACTCACAATATAGATATGGCAGTAGCGAGATGGTGGTATGATACGTGTTCATCATTCAATGCTTCTCAATCTTACTATTATCAGCCTATGATGGATGCTATAGTCTCTTTTGGTTTGGGATACAAAGCTCCTTCGATTTATGACTTAAGAGGTAAAATTTTGAGTTACTCAGCTTCTGAAATTAAAAGTTATTTGGTAAAAAAAAGAGTGAATTGGGCTACTTATAGGTGTTCAATTATGTGTGGTGTTTGGACAAATAGGAGACAAGAGACTATTATTAATTTTTTGGTTTATTCTACAAATGACTCAATGTTTTTGAAGTCTATTGATGCATCTGGCCTTATTAGAAATACGAATACTTTATTTGAGATATTCGATGAAATTGTGAATGAAGTAGGGTGACCAGAAAACATTGTTCAGTTTACTTCTGACAATGGTTCTGCTTATAAAGCGGCAGGAAGAAGGTTATAAAATAAATATAATTATTTTTTGGCTCCTTTTATTGCACGTTACTTTGACCTAATGTTAAAGAATATATAGGATCCAAGGTATTTTCTTATTATTGATGAGACCATGTAAAAGGTTAAAAAGGTTACCAAGTTCATATATAATCGTGGATAGGTGTTGAATTTAATAAGAAAAGAATTTACAAATGGTATGAATTTGTGTTGTCCTACTGTGAGAAGATTTACAATGAATTTCTTATCACTTTAGTCTTTTGTTACGATGAAGAAAGAGTTAAGACAAATATTTACAAGTGATAAGTGGATTACATCTCAACATGCTAGAACTAATGTTGGATTGGAAGTTTCTAGAATTATACTGGAAGATAGAGAATTTTGGTTTTAATGCCAATTTGTTATTTGAGTTGATGAGCCTTTGGTGAGGGTGTTTCGCTTGATTGAAAGAGAAGAAAAGGAAATTTTGGTTTTTTTTTAATATTATGAAGAGGGAGAAGTAAGCAATCAACGTTAATGAAAAACATAGGCTTTTTTTGTACACACCGTATCTTGCAATCATCAATGAGAGATGGGAAAGACAACTTTCTTCTCCGTTGTTTGTAACTAGGGCTTTTTGAATCCTAGTGTCTAATTCAAACTAGATTTTACAAAGAAAACTGAAGTTAGTAGATAAATGTTATTCACTATTACAACAATTGTTGGCCATAAAATGATGTAAGATCTCTTAAGCTTACAAATGAAGCTTTACAAGCAGTGAACATGACCCGCCTTTTGGAGCATTTTGGCACTAGGGAATGGGTAAGCTTAATGCTACCAAAACCTATAGTAAACCTAACTTTTCTATATTCTACTGAAAATCCAGCATTCATTCATTTGTCTGATTAATCCTTATACTTGCTTAATAGGTTTGAAAGAAGTAAGGATCCAAATCTGCAATTCTCACATACATTATCTACTTATCATTTCCCAATCTATGATCATCTCATATCATCAACTGACATCATTCTCAATAACATAACATATCCATACATGTTTCATGTACA
>JANZLX010155529.1:0-15665 GCA_025531955.1 Erythroxylum orinocense
ACTCATCAAGATTGTGGTTCGTAATAAAAGAATGCTAAGGTGTATGTTTTAAGATTAAAGTAACGACCTACTTTATTCTTTAAAACATACATGATTCCAAATTCATTTAATAGTGCCATTAACGATAGTTAACTACTATTATGATATGAAACTAGCCATTCCCTTGAAGTAAACTCCTTTACTTGCACCTTAAAGCAAGTTTGACATATCCCTCTTTCCCATCCCTACTAGGTGACCCTCAAAACTCTTTTGAGACAACGTCTTCATAAATGGATCAGGAAGGTTTGCTCTGTGGGAATCTTTACCATATTTACGTCACCACGTTGTATTATCTCCCTTATGAGATGATACTTTCTCTCAATGTGTTTGGTAGCTTTATGGTTTCGAGGTTCTTTAGAATTGGCCACTACCCCACTATTATCACAAAAAAGTGTAATAGCCTTTTTCGCCTTAGGAACTAAGTCCAAATCATTTAGGAACTTACGAAGCCAGACTGTTTCTTTTGTTGCGCAGCATCATACTTAGCCTCCATAATCTAATCAGCAGCACAAGATTGCTTGACATTCCTCCAGACTATGGCTCCATGTCCTAAAACAAATATAGAACAAAAAGTTGAATTCATTGAATCAACATCTGATTGGAAATTGGAATCCGTATATCCTATCAGAATAAGATTACTTTTAGAGTAAAAAAAACATTAAGTTCTTTGTCCTACAAAGATATTTTAGTATGGACTTAAGCACAATCCAATTCTCTGTCCCTGGATTGCACTAAAATCTACTTACTAGTCCCACTGTGTAATAAATATCCGATCTAGTACAAAGCATGGCATATATTAAACTTCCAATTGTCGAAGCGTATGGAATGTTATGCATGCGTTAGACCTCCTCTTGGGTCTAAGGTGCTTGCTCCTTTGAAATTTTGATTCCATGTCTAGTAGGTGTGAAACCCCTCTTGGAATCTTGCATTTCAAACTTATTATGCATGTTATCAATATAGGTTATTTGAGACAAGGCTATCAGTTTGTTCTTACGATCCCTTATAAGCTTGATCCCTATAACATAGGTAGCCTCTCCTAAATCCTTGTTAAGAACTATTTGTTCAGTCATTCCTTAACCATAGATAACATTCCTACATCATCTCCAATGAGCAGAATGTCATCGACATACAGGATTAGGAAAGTAACCTTGCATTCTTTTATAAACACAAGGCTCATCTAGGTTTTGTATAAACCCATAGGTTTTGATAGACTTATCAAACCTAAAGTTCCAAGACCTAGATGCTTGCTTAAGTCCATAAATGGACCTTTACAATTTGCATACCTTATGCTTATTACCTAGCTCAGTGAATCCTTCTAGTTGGGCCATATAAATGGTCTCCTTAAGTTCCCCATTAAGAAATGCAGTCTTGACGTCTATTTTCCATATTTCATAATGAAGATAGGCTACTATGGCCAAAAGAATTCTGATGGACTTAAGCATGGCAACTGGAGAAAAAGTCTCCCCATAGTCTATACCCTCTTTTTGAGTATAACCTTTATCTACCAATCTAGCTTTAAAAGTCTCTACCTTTCCATTAGATCCTCTTTTCCTTTTGTAGATCCATTAAAACCTTATGACTTTTACATCTGGTGGTAGATCTACAAGGATCCAGACTTCATTGGTGTACATGGAATCTATTTCCAATTCCATCTCCTTGAGCCATTTTTCTGCATCAACATCATTAATAGCCTTGTATAAGTAATGGGATCCATTTCTTCTTGGTCTAAGATGGCCATTATGCCTTCTCCTAGACCGAGATACCTGTTTGGTTGTCTTACAACCCTCCCACTATATCTAGGCATTACTTGATGTTCAGACTGCTCTTCTGATTTAACTATTGAATCTATTTCGACATCTTGTTTTGCTATATCCATATTAACTCTTGGTTTGGATGAAATAGTTAACTCCTTGAGTACTAGTTCACCTGTTCCTTTATGATTTCTCACAAATTCTTCCTCAAAGAAGGTTGCATTTGTCAACACAAACACCTTTCTATCCCAAGGGTTGTAAAAATATTACCCTCTAGTACCCGTAGGATACCCTACAAATAAACATACTTCTGAACTTGATTCTATCTTTGTGGATTCAAACCTTAGAATATGGGTTGGGCAACCCCAAGTCCTTAAGTGTCGCAATGAAAGCATTCGGCCAATCCATAACTCCCTAGTTGTTTTAGGCACCGATTTGGATGGAGAAAGTTAAAAAGATAAGTTGTCGTTTATATGGCATATCCCTAGAACGATTATGGAAGGCTACCATAGGACATCATTGATCTTACCATTTCCAATAGAGACATATTCCCCCTCTCTACTACACGATTCTATTGAGGTGTTCAAAGAGTTGATAAGTTGGAAACAATTCCATTGTCAATTAGAATTGTTGGAACTCTCCAGATAAGTACTCACCACCTCAATCTGATCGAAGTTTTTTTAATGGCTTACCTAGCTACTTCTCAGCTTCAGCTTTGAATTCTTTGAACTTTTCAAAGGATTCACTTTTTTAAGCATTAAATATAAATAGCCATGTCTAGAGTAATCATCTATAAAGATTATGAAATATTCATAACCTCCTTTAGCTTATACGTTCATGGGCCCACACACATCAATATGTACCAGATCCAACGTGGATTCAGATCTTTTTCCTTTGGAAGGAAATGAGACCTTGGTTATTTTTCCTTTAATACAAGATTCACAGGTGGGTAATGGATCATTATGCAAGCTCTTAAGGATCTCATGCTTCACTAACTTGTCAAGTCTTTTCTGATTAATATGACCCATTCTTAAGTACCATAGATATTTTGAATTAATGTTAGAGTCATTCGATTGTCTTGGTTTTATTAATTCTGTGGTGTTTAGTGAGCCTATCATAGGTTCTATAAAGAACAATCCCTGTTTAATTATCGTATTACAAATAGAATCCTTATTCTTATATACTGAAACAACATTTTCAAAATATAAGGAATAACCTAGATTTTATTAGAAAAAAAGCAGAAATCATGTTCCTTACAATCATTGGCATGTAACAAACATCCTCTAAATATAACCTATGACCACTAGGAAAGTCCAAGATAACTACTCCCACTGATTCTGTTGGATCATAGGATCCATCTGCTATCTTGACTTGAAACTGGCCTTTATGTAGTCTGTTCCTTTACTGGAACCCCTATAAAGAATTGCAAACATGGTTAGTGGCTCCTGGATCTAATATCCAAAAATCAAATGAATCTACCACATTTCTAATTCCTAACAAACTTAGCAAACCCATACCTTCTTTGCTTTTAAGGGACTCAAGGTAGACTATATAGTTTCTTTTCCAATGACCCTACTCACCATATTGGAAGCACTTTCCCTTGGTGTTCGCTTTGGCCTTCTTTTTCATAAGACCTTGACCTCTTTCTGGGCCTTCTTTTTCATTGGACTCTTCTTCTTTTGCTTGCCCTTACCTTTGGGCTTAGAAGAAGATGCTACATTAGCCTTGAGCCTATTAGCATTGATATTTAATATCTCCTCCGTGCTCTACAGGGTATTCATCAACTCACTCAAGCTGTAATCCTTGCTATTGAGCTCATAGTCCAACTTAAACTGCTGAAAAGTTGAGTTTAAGCTATTGATGATCATAATCATCTGCGTGTCCGCATCCATATCTTCCCCAAGCATCTTAGCCTTAGTAACTGCAGAGATTACCTTAAACACGTAATCCTGGACCGGTTCACCAGATTTTTGTCTAAGATTATGAAAGGTTTGGATATCTTTCACCCTTGCAGACTTAGTCCTCACACCAAACATCTCATGTAGGTGATGGAACATTGCACCAGTAGTTTTCATACAAGCAATTTGCTTTTGCAACATTCCTTTGACAGAAGCTAGAGTATAACACTTAGTAGTCTTATCAGCATTATGCCATTGCTTATGTTGTTGTACTTGCCCAGAAGTTCAATTGCCACCTAGAAATCTAGTCTCATTGTTTGTTAATACCCATGAAATTCGTTCATATTGAAGAACAATGACAAGGTTACGTTTCCATTCATTAAAATTCTCTCCATTTGCCAATTTTTTATTAGTCAAAAGCAAAGTGAGTTGATTCACATTGTGGTTGATTACGTCTAAAAATATAAATTATTAAAACATGAGCATACTAGTCAATAATATTGGAACTTTGTATAAAATCATGATGCATGTATGCATGAAGATAGATTTAACAAAACTTATAAAAAATTACAACTTTATACGATGGTTATTTTTCTTATCTATAATGGACTAAGTGATGGTGGACCATCTTATTCATTAAAAGAAAAACTAAAACCCTCCCACTCAAAAAACTACCAAACATATTCTTGCCTAACTTTTTGAGAAGCATCATAATTTGGTCCATACTTTTACCAACAGAGCTATGGTGGGTAGGTTATTGATAAAATATGTTAAGTGTATAACCATTTGATTCATCCACCAAAAGTACTTGCAAACCATGCCTTGGTAGGAGGACATATTTGCTACCAATGACTAGACTTATCCTTAAAGAGACACAAACCATGCAAGATCTAGGATTCATGTCCTCTGGTGGGGAGTAACACTTTACCACATGCAAATGGGCCATCACATGGAGACTGTAGACTCTCACAAGAGTATCTTCTCCTACTCAATCTTTTTGGTCTTTAAGTTTTATTAAATACTATCTTGTCTAGATGCAATTTATTAGTCATCCTATATCGTTTCATTATATATCTCATACATAATGAATGCATGGCAAAGCCTAGGGTTGGCAATTATTCTAAATGGCATACTATCACATATTATTAGCATCCATTCATCTCATGAATAATAACACTACTTTTGATTTTCCATCCTAAAACATAAAAATAAATTATAAGGCTCTTGGCCCAAACTAAAAATTTCTTAGACTTGGATGATTCGCTTCAAACTCTTCGCTCACATGATCTGGCGAGCCCATTCGGTAAAAAGTGTGTAATGACATTATCATAAAACCAAATTTTTTCCCCTTGAAAACAAAAATTCCAACACTTGCTTTTGGTAAATCCAAAACTTAAAAAATCCATGCACTTGTTTTGGCAAAACCAAACCTCAAAAATTCCAGCACTTGTCTTGTAAAAATCGAAACTTTGTTACATCCAAAAAACTAGGTTTTTTTCATAAAATCGAAACTTTGCCAATACACCAAAAATTCCAATATTTTTGTTTTCATAAAACCGAAACTTTGTTACAACAAAAATTCTAGCATTTTTGTTTTCATAAAACCTAAACTTTGCCAATACACCAAAAGATACATCAAAACCATTACCTAGTATTTTCTTCAATCCATGGTTGCTCCATCTTCAATATTACAGAAATTTTCACATTAAAAAATCAAAGAAAATAGAAAATTAAAGCCAAGCAGGAAACATGACGATGATACACCGCCCTCCATGTTATAAACCAAACGAAGAAAACTTACAAGGTAAAATTATATTCTATAGACAACCAAAAGAGCAAAACATACACCATATATGTTTATATCACATTTCAATACAGCTTACAAAATTTAATTATCGACCCATGTATCACATATAGGTACTGAAATCATGCATAATAAAAATGCCTCTAATACCAATTGTTGGGTCGAAAACAAAAGCATACAAGATTTGGCTAAAACGGTATATTTCAAAACTTTTTCCAAAATCAAAACACAACAGAAGTATAATACCCAAATCAACATACCAAGCCATACAAATACAGTATAAGGAAAATAATTAACATAAGAACAAGATGGAAATTATACTGACTCCTTGCCACAGCTTTGACTCCTCGCTTTTGTATCCCCTCCTTGTCAATGTATCCTCTCCTCATTATTGTATCATCGACCAATCCGATCTACCACTTGTTCTTCTTAGAAAACGTGGTTGACAAGATCCTTTGGTTGGAAAGGAGAACAAATATTTTAAGGAGATTACAAATATTTTGAGGAGATTTTCTTTTCTTGAAAGAAGACAAAAATGAGACTCTTCTCATTCAAGTTTTGGCTAGGCTATAAAAGAGAGGAGAGAGTGAGTAAAAAAATGCAATAACACCTTCTTCTCTCCTTCTTAATTTCGGTTAAAAATGAAAGAAAGAAGCGTTGTGCATCTAATGCATCACTTCATTTTTTAATCAATCATAAAGAAGCCAATAAATGAGACTCTTCTCATTTGTTTTAAGATGGCTATACGAAAAGACTAATAACCTAAATGAGACCCTCTCATTTTTGGTTTTGGGATGAAAGAAGGGAGAGAGTACATCAAATGCACCTCCTCCTTCTTTAATCAAATAAATGCTAAAAGGGTCATATTATATGCCATCATTAAAAGACAACCATTAAACCATTTAATGATAAGATCATTACTCTATTTAATGATGATAAAGCATGATAAAAACCATACTAAATTTAACAATTCAATGCTAAATGTGCAGCTGCACATTTAACTATAAAAAAATGGAATATGCCCTTCTTTTTTTAAATAAGTTTGTTTCAATTTAATTAATCTAACTAATCAAATCAAACCAAAGTCAAGCCCAATATTAAATGTTCATTTGGGCTTCAAATTAACAATTCATTAAAGTAAGCCCAACGTTCAATCATAAGCTTCAAAACCTCTATTTATATTTCTTACTTTGCTTGATAATCTTCCTAAAAGTCAAGTGGGGAATCTAATTGGACTTATATAATTCAAGCTCTAATAAGCTCGTAATTAATTCAATCTCATTATAATTAATTCCAGCTTATTAACCAAATTTCATTCCACTAAAGACAATTAGTTGAACTCTTGAATTACCAAATATTATGAGAACACATGTTTCAAATAAGATGTCCAATTGCACGTTTTATTATGAATAATATTATAGTCATCTGCATAATAAAGGGTAAAATTACCGTTTTGCCCTTAAATTGATTTTTCCTTCTAGATATCCTGTTTTACTCTATAGGTGATTAACACACAAAATCTCATCTTGGTGTTAAGACTTGATGGATAGCTAGTCCATCAAACTACTAGCGCCAATTTAATCACCAATCTCCGTAAAACATCTAGAAGTGATGATATCACTATAAACTCTTTATTTGAGTTAATGTTCCCTAATGCATGTTTCAATTAATAATTCCAACATGCAGACACTGGATTAATACTCTGTAAAAATTCATTCCGATCGTATCAAGAATTATAATGAAATACATATGAGTTCACCACTCATCAAAATTGTGGTTCGTAATAAAAGAATTCTAAGGTGTATGCTTTAAGATTAAAGTAACAGCCTACTTTATTCTTTAAACATAAATTATTCCAGATTCATTTAATAGTGCCATTATTGATAGTCAACTACTATCATGGTATGAAACTCATCATTTCCTTAAAGTAAATTCCTTTACTTGAATGGAGATAAATCACAACACTACAGTCTAAACCATAATCAAGAGACCAACTTGAATATTCAACTGTGAATCTATTATTTTAGATTCTAATAATGTAAATGTTTCCCATACATCTCCATGTATATGTATATTACTTACAAAATAATCTTGGGTCCTTATGACTGGATATATAATGCTCATACAAATAAAACCAAATTATTTTGTTTTATTAATAATAAATTTTTCCATTACAGAAGTATCTAGAAGAAGATTAAGTTATATGTAAATACACTTGCTTTCCAGGGCACTATATTTACATACTCCAATACTAATATCGTGAACTATCTAGTGAACCATGAGATACGTAATGATTTGAGTAAGGCTAAACATAACAGGATAAAGAGTGAGTTGAAATATTATATTTGGGATGATCCTCAATTGGGTAAGTGTTGTTATGACCAAGTGATTATAAGATATGTGCTTGAATATGAATATGAATTAATTTTAAAATTTTGTCATTTGTTTATTGTGGTCATTTTGGGCCTAGCAAAACTACTAGGAAAATTCTTGAATGTAGTTTTTATTGGCCAAATATTTTTTAAGACTTATATATGTTCTATAAAGCATTTGAGTAATGCCAGAAATAGGGTAATTTATCCTATAGAGATCAAATGCCTTTATCTCCAATTCTTGCATGTGAAATTTTTAATGTAAATTGCATCGATTTTATGGGACTATTTCCTTATTCTTTTGGTTTTGTTTACATTTTGTTGGCTATGGGTTATGTTTCTAAATGGGTGGAAGATAAAGCCACCAGGACTGACGATTCTAAGGTTGTTGCATAACTTATCAAATCTAACATTTTTGCTAGGTTTGGAACACCGCGAGCATTGATTAGTGACAAAGGTATTCATTTTTGTAACCAATTATTGAATTTTTTTTAAAGAAGTACCATTACACTCATAAGGTGTCTAAAACCTATCATCTAGAGATGAACAGGAAAGTAGACTTGTCAAATAAAGAAATTAAGGCCATCCTTAAGAAAATGGTGAGCCCAAATTGTAAAGATTGGAGTTTCGATGATGCTCTTTGGATATATAAGACTGCATACAAGACACCAATTAGCATATCTCCATACTAACTGATCTATAAAAATTATTGTCATCTTCTAGTGGAAATTAAGCACAGAGCCTTTTGGGCCATTAAGCAATGCAAAATGAAGACGGATGCAGTGGGCAAATTGAGGAAACTACAACTACAAGAATTGAAAGACTTAAGCTTAGCTCTTATGAGAATGCATAAATTTATAGGGAAAAGATTAAACAATTTCATGATAAGATGATTGTTAGGAAGAATTTTATGGTTGGACAGAAAGTTCTTCTCTACCATTCACGACTTAAACTTTTCCTAGGTAAATTACGTTCCCATTGGATTGGACCTTTTGTTGTTTCTAATGTATTTTCACATGGTGCAGTTGAAATTGAAAGCTTACAGATAAACAAGAAATTCAAAGTCAACAGTCATCGATTGAAACCCTTCTATGAAGGATTCCAAGTGGAGGATGTGGAAGTGATAGGGTTAGAAATCTCTCGTTATAAAGAATGAGCAATGTGGATTCAAGTCAATGATAGTAAACAAAGGTGCTACTTAGGAGACAACCTAAGGGATGTTAACTTCTGTTATCTATATTTTCGCATTTACTATTTTCATAAACTACTCCATTTCTTGCATTTGATTTTACATTGAGTACAATGTAAGTTTTAAGTGTCGGGGCACGGTATATTAGTTCTTATGCATGTTTTTAGCTAAAATTGTAGCTTATGTGACTTCTTAAGTGGTTTTCAAAAACAAACAAACAAAATCAAAAATTTTCTTATTTTCTATTGCTTTTAATATTATTTAGTCATAATTAGAGCGTGAATTGACTAGAAAAATAACCTTTGCATGTACTTTTACTCTTGTGATTGGTTAATGTGCATCATTCTTAGAAGAGCAGTGACTAGTGGTAGACAAAAATTAGTAAGGTTTAAGGCATATTGGATTGACACATTCATATTAGTCTCACTGTCTTTTGTTACATGTAACTTCATGACATATACATCCTTACTTTGCTTTGATTTTCTACTCGAGACCATATTTTTATCATATGCATTTTTCTAAAAATGATTAGGCATTCTTTGTTGATTACAAGCTACATTAGCCAAATAGCCTACCCAATTATATGAATTTTCCTTTACTAACCCCTTTCGAGCTTTATTAACCTTTTTTTTTGTATAAACTACATTACATGCACCTAACCAAATTCCCTACCCAAGCCTTAAAACTAGTGGAGCATTTGCTAATTCTTGATGGAATGTGATTGTACAAAAGCCTAAGTGTGGGGGTATCCATGCATGTGGATTAGTTATATTTGTTAAAATTCCATGTTATGAATCCTTTGTTGATGTAGCTTCTATCAATTTTATATTTGTGAAAAAAAGAAAAGAAAAAAATGCGAGTTTGAATAAAAGTATCAAGGATGAAATACAAATGTTATGAAAAGTTGTCAATTAATAGTTTATCCTCCTAAAGTTGTATTGATTGGGTGTTTGAATATATTGCATATAAGGCGGATGTTGTTTTCGATGGATCACTTTTTGTGTTATGTTTATGTGGCTTATGGTATGAGAGCTTAATTGAGTTGTGAAATATAGTTGTTGCATTCTTCACGACTGACGGTACCCATTTTTGAATGAATGTTGACTTATATGCTTGATATCTCATTGAGTGTTACTTTTGTTTCACTAGCTTGATAGCTTTTACACTACATCTCCCAAAATAAATCTCACCTTATGCACATTACAACCCTAGAAAAGTCCTTTGATTCATGAGTATGTATGTGACTTTTAATGTGCAAAGTTTTGGATTGTTGTCATTATGAATGGTATTTGAGTGTACCCATGGAAAAATCTTGTTTAAACACCTTTTATCTAAGTTCACCTCTAGATTACTCAGTTTCTAAGGGTGATGAATGTTAATTGATCATGAGTAGAAGCTTTGAATGTTGAGTTATTGCTATAGGTTTTGAAAGTCATTCATCTTTACTTATGGTTGTCCATTCTTGTAAAATATGGAAAATAAGTAAAAGTTTTGGTTCGTGATTTTGATTTTGACAATTTGCTCAAGGATGATCAAAAGCTAAGTGTGGGGAAACTTGATATGTGTTTAAATGTTGATTCATTTGACATACTACACTTAGTGACTAATACTTTAGAAATGATTAGGATACTTACTTTAGCCCATATTTGATTTTAGATACATTTTATAAGTGAAAGAGCTAAAGTGACTCGAAAGCATGTTCATTGAAGCTATCTTCTCAATTTTTATATTCTATTGATTAATGGAGCATGAAGAAGAAGAGGATTGAAAGAAAAAGAGGCAAGATAAAATGTCAAGTGAAGAACAAAGAAAGAAGAAGTCTCACAACCAAATAATGGATTTCATGGGCGTGAGAAATCTCTTATTCCTATGCAACACCTCTCACAATTGTGAGATTCTTATGCAATGGGCGTGAGAAATCTCTCATTCCTATGTAACACCTCTCACGATTGTGAGAGAATGAGAGATATCATTCCTGTGTAACACCTCTCACGACTATGAGAGAATGAGAGATTTCTCACGTCCATTGCATAGGAATGAGAGATTTCTCATGCTCATGCAAGATGTTGCATAGGAATGAGAGATTTCTCATGCTCATGCAGTCCAATATTTAGTTGTGAGACTTCTCTCACAGTTGTGAGAGGGCCATACATAACTGTACATGGCCATGCATGACCATGAAAGGCCCGTGAATTAATTTTCACAGGAGTGAGGTTTTAACTGAGAGACATATGGCTTGGCCTTCTAATGCCCGTGAGTTAATTCTCACGAGCATTTACCTTGATTAAAACCTAAATTTTTACTAGGTAAGGAAGGTATGACGATAGAAATAGATTATTCAAGACAAACCCAGCCAGAAACATTTTTCTCTCATTTCTCTTTAGTTTTTCTTCATTCTTCAACACCAAAAGTGAAAATGGAGAGGACGAGTGACGGTGAGAGGTTGAAGATGGAGATGAAAGGAGACACCAATTTGGAGGCGCAGTCGAGGTTGAGGTGCACATTATTCTATTGTTATCTTGTATGGATTGAATGGGATTGTATGAGAATGATTTTAATTCTATATTGAATAATTTTTCATGAAAACATATAACTAGAACTTGAATATGATACGTAATAGTCATGTTAAAGGTTGTATATGGCAACCAATGGTATTAATTGTTAAGGATATCATACCATAAGTTAAATGGTTCGAGCTTGCGTGAATACTACTTAGATTGGTCCGTTTTTCTCACTTGTATTGCGACTATCTGAATAAACTTAAAGAACTTGTTTTTGGTTTCTTGATAGTTAGGGTTAATTAGCAAGCTCTTCTTAATTAACTACGACCTAAAGAAAAACTATAATTAACAGAGCTTATTGTTAGTTCACGATCTATAGTCTTAATAAAGGTGTAAAGACGATAATTCAATGACATCTATGAAATTGTGCTCAGGTTGATATTAATGAAGTGAATCACACGTTAATATAGTAAACAATAATGATATATATACACACAAGAAGGGGGGTTGAATTGTGATAACTTTTTGTTTAAACCCTTTTTGAACACCTTCTTTTATTAACAAAAGCTAGTTTGTCTTTCAGAACTGATGTTAACACAGTTGTAAATGATCTTCTAAAACTTGTGTATGAAAGTAATACTGAAAATCACAACGTAAAGAGTAAGAGAGTTAAGAGAGTTTGACAAAGTAATTTTTATACTGGTTCACCCCAAACCGTGGGCTACGTTTAGTCCTCAGATGCCTATCTGAGATTTCACTATCTCTCAAAACTTTACAAGTATTCTTTTTCTCTGAGCCTCTTCAGGTCTCATTATAATGAGTATTCTTTTACTCTTAGCCTCTTCAGGCTATCTGTATCACTATTAGTGTTTTGAACTTGTTACAATAACATAATAATGCTCAGTATTTTCGCACGGAAATTCTTCACAATAATTGCTAGACTTTTTGTAATAATCTCTATCTGTACAATCTTCGACTTCGACTTCTTATTTATAGCCTCCATCTCCAACTGCTTCTTGATAACTGCTTCTTGATTCTTTAAAGAAATAGTTATTCAGTTGAGTCTTATAACTAACTCAAACTGATGCTTCCGTCTACTTTTTATCATCTGCTTTTTACTTCCGTCTGCTTCCGCTTCCGTCTGTTTTTTGCTTAGCTATTGTCTGTTTTTTTGCTTCCGTCTGCTTTCGCTTCCGTTTGTTTTTGCTTCTGTCTATTTTTTGTTTAGTTATCGTTTTCTTTTTGCTTCCGTCTGCTTTCCTTCCGTCTATTTTTCTTCCGTATGTTTTTTTGCTTAGCTATCGTCTGATTTTTTCTTCCGTCTGTTTTTTGCTTAGCTATCGTCTGCTTTTTTCTTAAGTCTGCTTTCCTTCCGTCTGTTTTTTGCTTAGCTATCGTCTGCTTTTTGCTTCCGTCTGCTTTCCTTCCGTCTATTTTTTGCTTAGCTATCGTCTACTTTTTATTTGTTTGCTTTTTGTTTGTCATCAAAACTTATTAATCATAAAGTCATTTTGACTTAACAATCTCCCCCTTTTTTATGATAACAAATACCTTTATTAGAAGAATGAAAAGCTTTACAAAATATAACTAAAGAACAAAGAAACTGAAAACATCAAGTTTTTCTTCCTTTCAGTTCAGTTTGTCTTGTCTTCATTTTTGCTCCCCCTGTTTTCTATCTTCCTCTTCTCTTCTCCCCCTATTTGTGATTAATCAAAAAATGATTATAATCGAAAATGCTGTATAAGCTTCTTCAGCATCTTTTCGCACTTCCTGACTCTTTTTTCCATATGAGCTAGTCGAGCATGTAGGTCAGGCGCAGTTGTCGGTCGTTCAGCTTCCTCTGATTGTTCTTCTTCAACAGCAACTATAGTCATGTATGCGTCTGAAGATGAAACAAATACTTCAATAATCTGGAGGGAAGGAGGATGAACAGGTAGGTTGTGTTCAGGAAGATCTAGATCATAAGGAACTGGTAGGTGTGGGATTGGTCGTCCAAGCAAAGGTAGAATTTCTTTCATTGAGGTTATGTGTCACAGTGGTCATTGGCGCAATATAGCCTTTACCATAGGCTCAATAAGGCACTCCATATCTGCAACCTTTGTTGGATTAAACTGTCCTGCTGTAAGTGTTCCTCCCACTGGATCATTTGTCGTTGATTGGCTACCACTTGTTCCTAGATCTTGATAAATGCACATTACATTTGCCTTCCTTTTTAAGTTGCACGCGTCGTCTATCAGAAGCACTTCTTCAGTAATTTGATCAGGTGTTAGATCATTTAATACTGGTTCAGGGCATATCTTCATCTTCCCTTTATCAATATTGCACACCATATGGTACGGTGGTTGAATATCAGGCACAACCTTTATCACAGTGTGCTCTAAGATCGAAAAAATAGTGTGAGGCTTGTTTGTCATCTGTGTTGGGTATGGTACCTTCCCAATGATTTTCAATTGATCATAAAAGCTCTTGTCGCCTTCATCTAACAGATGCATAACACTTTCATTGAAGAAAATTGGTTTGAAGTGTGCCTTCACTGTTTTCATTGGTTTTTCCCTGATGATTATAGAATTGCTCTTTATTTTCACAGTTTCGACTCTTTCAACCACTCTGATTTCCAAATCTTCTGTCCTCAAAAGTGGTAATGAAATAGCCTGTACCTCACTGTGCTCTGTTGATTCCACTATTTGAACATCAGTGATAGTAGTCATTTCCTGACTGACTTCCTCAGTAACAAAAGTAGATTTTTCTTGACACTCCTTCTTTTGTGGAGCTTCAATCAGTCTTAGTGACTTTTGAGATTGTTGATTTTGCTTTTCAGACTCCAATCTCCTTTTCCTTTCAATTTCTTCAGCCTGTTTGGCTAAGTCTTTCTGTAAGATTGACTTTAATGATCTTGTGGCTTTGGGCGCTCGCAATTCAGAGTTTTTCACCTGATTCAACTCTCTAGATTGTTTCTCTTCTTGTTTTCGTAGAGTTCGTACTCTTGGTGACCTTCTGGTTTATTTCTGAATGTCACTAAGAAGTGTCTCCCCTTTATGCTTCAAAGCACCTTCTTCAATGACACGCACCCTGCTACTGTCTTTTTGAGAAATCACTTTTTCTTTTTGAGTATCTTCTGATGATTTCCTACTTACAATAGTAATGGGCTTTGTCTCCTTTGTTTGAGACTTAGAACTTGTCACAGGAGATTTCTTCTGAATCTGCTCCCCCTGACCTCTTGCTTTCTTCTGAGATTCTGCTTCTTCATTGTTCAGATTTCTCAGACCCATTTTTGCAACTGTTGTTGAATCAATGTAACTTTTAACAGGCCTCTTCACCCTGTTTCCCCAATCAAGTCGTACTCCAGACTCTCTAAAAACTCTTGTCAACAACATTCCATAAGGATAACTATTAGAATCCTTTATCACCTTTACCATATACTGAAAGATTAGAAATGGTAAATCTATAGGATGGCGATTCAATAAATGGAATAAACACTGCTCATCCAGTGTTGTTACCAGATGTCTTGACCCTGTCCTTGGCAAAATACAATTGAACAGTATTGTAAATAATACCCTTGCCTTTGGTACCAGACTCGACGTCTTCCTCTCCGATGGGTTGTTGTATCCATACAACTGACGATTTACCTCATCTTCATTCATATTCAGCTTCGTCATCCATTTCGCCTTGTTAGATAACTGTTCTCCAGCCGAAGGACATTCTGTTACCTTCTCAAGTAATTCTGTCGTCACTATGACAGAGATTCGGTCTACAGAAGAAACAATGGTCTGATCTACGAGCTTTGCATTCTTCCAGAACTCGTACATCTCTTGGTAGTAGGCTTCTTCTTGAATCTTAAAGAAATTTCTCCACCCAGCCGCGATTATTTCTGGCTCAATGTTCATATTGTCCTTCTTTAGTGATTCAAAATCCACATGTCTTCCGTAATTCATTGCTGGTTCCATCTCTTCTTCTGAAGTACTGAATCGATTGAACTGGTGTGATTTTTGAATGGGTAATGAGCGGTTTCTGAAGGTTGAGAGAGCTTGATAGAAGAAAAGTTTCTGTTTGGTAAAGACTCTAAGAGTCGATATTAGGGATTATAAGGAGAACTCTAGAATAGGTGTGGTTC
>JANZLX010155585.1:0-15653 GCA_025531955.1 Erythroxylum orinocense
AAATAATTCTTTTTTCAATTAAAAAAGAAATAACGAGTCTAACTCTTTTTATTCTTTATTTTCTACAGATGTGGCTTTATGTATAACAGTGGATTATCCTATCATCCTATTCGAAGAATAATTGGTTAATAATTTATCTTTTTTTCTAGTATGGATCTTTTATAAGACATTATTTGACTTATTTTTACTTTGCTTGGATTTAACATATTGGATTAATTTTTGATGGATTTTATATGCATACTTTTATGAATAATTTGTATTTGTTTTCACCAATTATTTTTATAATTTTTGTTATATATATTGATATAAATAGGATCTAGTTACCCTGAGAACCGAATCTAAAAATAAGTTAACCAATCTTATAGGTTCTTTAGGTTTAGGTTCAGGTTCGTGAAATTGTTGAACTTGACATTCAGGTTCAGGTTCAGGTTATTTATGAACGAGTCAGGTTACCCTACCATGAACACCCCTAACCAAATGGATGTTAACATCAGACTCCCTAGCTCCTACTACTATGCATAGTACCAGTGATTTAAAAACTAGACCGGACCGGCCGATCCGACCGGTGACCGGTCCGCTATCCGGCCTAATTAACCCTAAAAAATCGGTCTCGAATTGAACCAATTCGAACTGATGAAAACCGATCAATTGACCGGTCGGACTAGTCCGGTCAGACAATTTTTATTATTTTTTATTTTTTAGTATTTTTTAATTTTTAATATTATATATAATTAAATATAATTATTGCATAATTATGACGTCACACCGGTTCGATCGGTGGTTAAACCGATTGAACCGGTCAAACCGGTGACCAGTAAGGCCTCCGGTTCAATGACCGGTCCGGGTTTCAAAACATTGCATAGTACTCATATTAGGTTACTAACATATTGTCTAAAAATGTTTGAATAGAACAACAACTCCCTTATCTTAACTCCCAATTGATTGATCACTTCCTCTTTAGATCTTACAATTCCTCAAAATTGTCTATAGTTTCTTTTCTTCCATTTTCCTTAGCACAAATGCGTAATGATATCAAATAGGCAACCTTATTCACCTTAAGAATATAATATTGATTTTTTACAATAATATAGTATCTATAGAGGAGTTAACATTGAGAGTCAAAAGATATTTCCCCCTGATGAATTCCCATGAGGCGGAAGAAAATCTATAAGTAAAAAATAAGTGAGAAATTAATTCTATACCCTCTTTGTAACAGATACAACCAGCCCCAATATTCAAATAGTGAAGCCTATCTAGAATGCTCAATTTGCTTAAAGCAATAAGTTGTAATAAAATTGAGGTAATGGGAAATAATACCTTATTCGATACTAGTTTATGCCAACCCACTTCGTAACCCCTCTAAATTAACCAATTCTTGCAAATCTTACTATTACACCTATCTAATAAGATATTTGGCTAAAAATAATAGTCTTAAATAAAGGTATTTGGAATGTAATTGGGGGAAAAGGTGTTAGAGCTCGTTAGGGAATGCGTCCCAACATCCATCCCTAATAAGGGAATTAACTCTAGCATTGCTAGGGAAACAGTTCCAAATGTGGACTGCCTCTAGTGTTCTAATAAAAGGGCCATGACTAGTCAAATTATAGAGCCAAAGGGAAGCTTTCCTACCATTACCTACCTTATAAGAGATGTCAGGGTCTAATATATCCTTAAGCTTAAGGAGTTGAGATAGAAACCAAGAGTAAGAAGGTTTAGGCGTTGTAGACCACAAACACCTACCTTTTAAAAAGTAGTTGTGAATCTATCTAACCTACAAAGAAGCCTTATCATGGATAATGCACCATAAATTTTTTTATTATAAACACCTTATTAGTGATTTTGATAGGAATTATACCCAATCCTCCTACATTTTTAGGCTTGTAAACCTTAGTCCATTTAACTTTAGCATGGTCACCATTAGAATTAAAATTTCCCCATAAGAAAGTCTCTCATAGCCTTTTCTAAAGTCTTGATAACACCTTTAGCTAGGTAGATGTTAGAGCTCCAATATAAATGTAAATATTCATGATTGAATTTATGAGTTACAATTTGCCCTTAAAGAAAAAAGATCTATTTATCCAAGAACCAACACCCTCTTTATCCTTTCCATTAAGGGAAAATATTCATTGAATTGTATTCTTGTAGTCGTAATTAAAGCCCCAGATATTGAAGAGGAGCTAACTTCCTTTGCATACAAGTCACAGTTGTCACTCTGTCTTAAAAAAAACCAACACTAGCTGATAATATGAAGTGACTTTTAGAGGTGTTAATAGATAGTCGAGAAATATCCTTGAATTGACTTAAGGATAGCATTAATATTTCAATATATTCTAAATGAGCCTTACATAATAACAATAGGCCAACAAAAAAGTATAAGCTAACTATGGAGACTTTTTTGCACTTACTATGGAACTGGAAGCTCCTCTCATTATTGACATTTTACTTTAATAGTGGTGTAAAAGCCTCCACACCTAAGATAAAAAGGTAAGGGGAGAAGAGTCTCCTTGCCTAAGGACTCTAGCACCATTAAATATTCCAGTAGGAACACCATTCAACAACATTGAGAAATAGGAAGAGGAAATAAAAGACTCAATCCATCTAATGAACTTTAAAGGAAACCCTATAACCTCCAATAATTGCAGAAAAAAATCCTATTTTATACAATCAAATTCCTTCTTGAAGTCCACCTTATAGAGTAATTCTTAAAGGAGTACTTCTTAGAATAACCTTTCAAAAGCTCTTAAGCAATATAAATATTATACCCTATCTTTCACAAGAAAGCACCCTGATTATCGCTTATAAGGGAGTCCATGACAAATTTCAATCTATTTGAAATGATTTTATAAATCACCTTGTAAAGAAAATTAGAAAAGGCAATATACTTTTAATCCTCAAAGGAGATCAGATTAGCTATCTTAGGAGCTAAACATGTATAGGTTTTATTCAAATCCTTCAAAATTATGTATGTAGAGAAGAATTTTAAAATAACCCCTATAACCATATCACTAATTTTTTACCATGCTTTTTAAAAGAAAAACCACCTTTTGTTGATTTATTGCTATGCCATCTGAAGTAAGAATAAAACAAATCATGTTTGATTTTCTTTTAGACGGCATAGAATTAAAAAAGAATTTAGTGCATCTTTCTTCTTCTTTCATTCAATTAACTCTAGCTCTTTATTCTAACAGACTAGAAAGGATTTTAACAATCTTTAAGTAGTCATTCAATAAGAACTTTTAATAATTCATTATGTCAAAGTCACCTACATTTTTAGCAAGAAGATCTTGGACAAAAAGGAGTTTGTTTTTAGCTTTAGACGTAGCTTGTAGAGTGTTATCCCCTATTTGAAGATAAAATAACTTTAATTCTTTCTTAATGGCCTTTAGGCTTTGGTCACACTTAAATTGCTTAATACCCTACATACATCTTCTCAAAGCATCTTGGAAGCATTCCTCATTTGCTAATAAGTTATTAAATCTGAAAGGACCTTTACAAATTAACTTCTAAAAAATATCCCCAACCTTAATAAGATCGTGACAGAAAAAAAGTTCATAACAATAGCCTTGCTCTCAGGAAAACATATATGTCATTCCTTATAAACCAGGGTTATATCCAGGTTCTTTTATAAGAACCACCTAAAAGCCTTCTTATTATTCTAGGTAAAAGGTTAGCTTATTGTCTTTAGATCAACAACACCTAATCTCTCGAAGCAATTGTTGAAGTTTTCAAAAAAAATTCAAACAAAAGTGACCCTCAACCTTAATTCTGAATAATGTGGCATTAAAATCCCAAAATATCAACCATAGATTGTTAACTCTCCTTTGAAAAGCACACAGACTAGCCCACAACTCTTTTTTTTTTAATTCTCGATTTGAACCATAAACCACAAAGTAATAGATTCCTATATTCTCCTTAATAAAATCCCATTTCATATGTAATACTTTCACCTCAGATTTCAAAATATCAATTTCAACCACTTCAATATTGAAACCAATTATAATTCTACCATAAGTTTGGGCTAAATGGTTAGTTATAAATCTTTATTTAGATCCAACCCTATTTAATTTATTCAAGTTATCCATACAGATTTTGGTTTCCAAAGAGCAAAAGCCTATGGATTTTCATTTAAAATAAAATATTTTAAAGCTAATAAGCTTATTAGGGTGATTTATACCCCTAACATTCCATGAGATTAAAGACATTTAATTAAAGAGATATCCTTAAAGCACTTAGCTTTACCTCTTTTATTGGATTTCCTTTTTTAGCAACTTGAATTAACTCCTCTGATACTTTATTAGTGCAAAAATCTTCGAGGAATTGAGGAGAGAGGGGACTCTTCTCCTGAGATAGAATATCATCAACAACTTTTACTACCTCTATATCTTGTCCCTCCTTATCATTAATAGTGTTATCAGCCATTTCCATATTAGGTTAAAACTCTTGAATAACTAGTATCTCAGGAGTAGATTTCTCAAATATTAGATCTCTTTCTAACTGTTCCTCCAAAAGTCCCATGAGCTCATTATAATCCCCTTTCTTAAAAGTTCTA
Organism: Erythroxylum orinocense; assembly: GCA_025531955.1. Taxonomy (NCBI): domain Eukaryota; kingdom Viridiplantae; phylum Streptophyta; class Magnoliopsida; order Malpighiales; family Erythroxylaceae; genus Erythroxylum; species Erythroxylum orinocense. The sequence continues at coordinate 4,550 of JANZLX010155585.1, forward strand.
GCCGTAGGTACCCATTTCTTACCAATACATTACCTTCATAAAGCTAACTATCACATCCCAATTGTATTATTGGGTTTACATGAGAAAATTCATTAAATATATCAATGTTATCATAGATATAAGTATATCTAAGTCTCCTTCTTCTAGTGATATTATCATCGATATATAAGGGCTTTCCTAAAAAACTTGCTACCATACTAAGTCATTTGGTAGTCCGTTATTCAAGAGGGATATTATGAAGATCAACCTACTATTGCTTAACATTCCCCACTGGGAAACCTAGCTGCCATAGTTAGAGGAACAAAGGAATTCGTGCTACATGCTAAGGTCCTTCCTCCACAACCTTCCATGCTTGAGATTTATAAGAAAAGGTAAATAGAATTAAGTTATCCTCAAACAACATAATATCTTGCAAACCTCTATTCTTTTAAGAATTCAATGCCCAATTATGTATAACCAGAAAATGAGGTATCTTTCCTATGAAAAGCCCCATCTTGCAAACCTCTCAATACTTCATACCAGCTTAGAGAATGTCCATATCTTAGGAGACTGACATTCTCCCACCTTCTTCCTTATGGGGATAAAAGTGGAGAGGAAGACTATCCTCTTTACGAAGAACTTGATTCTAGCTTTTTCCTAGAAAAACATTTTCTTCCTATTTCTTCTCTACATGTGAGGGTAAAGGAGCACTAGATTTCAAGCGTAAAAAGAGGAATTCAGATGTAGAAGGAAACTAAATTTTAGGAACTAAAACTAAAATTCAATAGTATACAGAGTTGGAAAAGATGATACATATTATCAAGATAGAGAAGCAAATCAAATACAAAGAGTTATCAAAGTATCTCACTAATACTAGAAACCTTTGGAGGCTTAATTATAAAAAAAATTGATAAGGATTCTTTAAAAGTGAAAATTGAGCCACCTAAACCTAATGATGGCACCTATAATAAGGATAAAGTTAAAATTGATTCTCAACCCTATCGAAATAGAGATATTAAAAGTTTTGTTATTTAGAAATATGATGTATTGCATCTTAGTTCTTTAAATAAAAGGGTTATGATTATGAGAGATGATAGAGAGATGGAAAGTGCAAGTGGTCCAGTAGAAAAGGAATTTAGACCAATATTTGAATATTTTAGTAAAAAGGGATTAAGTATGTTTTTTACTATGAGACATTTGTCACACATAAAGCATTATCTTCAACTTAAGGACGATAAGTTAAAGTAACAAAAGGAACACACTTTCCATGTAAGATGTCATATTCATAATAATGATGATTATGATAAAGAGAGTTGTACTAATGTAGTTAATAATACTTTTAGGAAAAGTTAAGCTTGTCTATTCTAAAGCATTCAAAACCATACAAGATTTAATGTCTTAATGAATATAAGGAGTTCAAGGTGAACATTCTTTTTTTTATTATAATGTATCAAGATGAGGTGTTTTTTTATGTAAGCATTCAAAGCCATACAAGATTTAATGTCTTAATGAATATAAGGAGATCAAGGTGAACATTCTTTTTTTTTTTATTATAATGTATCAAGATGAGGTGTTGGGTGATGTACTTACGTAGACTGGTTACACCTTATTAGAAAGACTATGGCAATATAACAAAAATGTCATACATGAAGGTTTCAAAAATAAGTATTCATGAAGGATGATATACCCATTATCCTTGTGCCTTTAACATTGAATCAAGTCTACAAATACTAATTGAGAGTGAAAATAGGGACTGAAGAAAAGAAGAGAGAGGAGAGAAAAGGGTATAATATAAGGAATATTTTTTTATACTAACTAACCCATATTTACATCTGTGTACAAAGAGACTTGCTTTTCTTTTAAAATAGGTGATGATTTAAAGACGAATTCTTTTGAATAGTGGGAGTACAATATGATTATGACTAACTAAAAATGGGGGATCCATTATATGTAGGCTTAGTTCAATTATAAGAGTTAGAGTTGGAGAAAATACAAAGGCAAAACACTTATTTTTGTCTAAACTCAAGCTCACACATAGGTGTGTCCTAACCCATGTCCCTTCTTAAATGAATGAATTAAAGTTTTATTGAAGAATATGACTTAAAATATAGTCATAATATAGCCCCTATGACTCTAAAAAAATAAATTGCGAGGATACGATCTTTAAAATAACATTATTTTAGATCGTGTCCAATTCCATAACGACACAAAACGATCTATGAATTTAAGCACGAGCATGTCTTAGATTGTATCTAACTTGGTAAACTTATAAAAAATCCATGATCTCAGACATAATAGATCTCATATTTAGGGATGACAAATTGGCCCAAACCCAGGCTCAGATTGATTGGGCCTAGAGCTTAATTTTTTGGGCCTGATCGAGCCTCAAGCTTGACCAGACCTAGAAGGGTAATGAAAAAATAACAGACTTTATTTAAAATAACAATAGTAATTCGGGCTAGGCCGCCGCCACCTCAAGCTCGGTTAGTCAAAGGCCCAACCTAGCTCAACCCAACCTATTGCTATCCTTACCTATATTATGTCCATTGCGGTCAATAAAGTATTTAATCAACACAGCTTACCCCTCTCAAAAATCTGATTTTTTTATTTTGTATTTAAGGCAAGTTTGTTTCCTATTGAAGATAGTTTTTTACATCTTTGTTATTTAAAAGTTGTGAGTGCTTCTCTTTTTTATTCTTCATTGAACTTCGAGCTTATCAAAAAATTATTTCTTTGTGGCATTCAAATATTATTGAATTTATTTATTAATTCTTTATATTCAACAAATCAATTATCTTATACATAAGTTTTAACTTTTTTAGTTTGAATCAAATTTGTTCATAAATTATATAGAGTGTATTTTTAGGTAGGTTTGTATAATAAAAGGAGAGAACAAATAGAAGAAGTCAGAGAAAGTATTAGAGGCATAAGGAGAGCTTTATGAAAATGAATTTGGAAGATGAAAAAGACATAGATGTTGTTATATTCTTCTTCAAGATTCATGTGACCAAAGTAAATTTTCATTTTTCCTAATAATTTTTTAATTTCATTTTTCTTTCAAATTACATGTCCCATTATTTAAATACTTACATATTAAATTTTGTTAATTTCTTTTTTATCTTTTTAAAATTACATGTCCTAGTATTTAAATATTTACCTACTAAATTAAGTCACTTAAGTAAATGGTGGCCACCAACTGAGACTAACAAGCTATCTTTGATATAAGGAATTTCAATATTAAAATTGAAAAAAAAATGAAGTTTAAGTTAGTTTTGATAATTAACCTAAAGTTGCATATTAACATAACAAAATTCTCAACTACTTATTTGTATAAAGAAGGTCCTCCATTATCATACTAAAAAATCAATTCTTCTTTTTTCTTTTTTCCTCTTTTCTTCTCTTTCTTCTTCTTTATGACTATCTTTTTCTCCTTTTTTTCTCTGCCTGCTCTTCTTTCTCTTTCTTTTGCTTTCTTTCTCACTTTCTCTATCTTTTTCCCACTCTCTCACTGTGTGACTCTCTCTCTCTCTCATATTTATAAACTTCTTTGTTCCAAGTGAATTGCTTCACGTTATATAGGTAACTATCTCATTTAGTAAAATTAGTTACATCACTCTTAGACACTTATGTTCTAGATTGGTCACACTTCACTATGGCTATTGCCTCAGCTTTAAGGTGCAATTACTTCATATGGATCAATTGCATCACTCATTAGCATCTTTGTTTCAAGGGAGTTATCTCATGTCACAGGGTGTAGTTGTCTCATTCTACAGATATAATTGTCTCATTTTGAAGATATAACTGTCTTAATTAAATTAGTTTCATCACTTTTAAGTGTATATGTTCTTGGTGAGTTACCTCACTTCACTAGGCTCATCTTGAAGATATAATTGCCTCACCTAAGTTGGCCAGTTGCATCACTCTTAAGCATTAAGGAGGGAGAGGGAGAGAGAGAAGAAAGAGGTTAATAAAGGGATAGAATGAGAGAAAGAGACAAAATTTAAAAGTATATCAAAAGAAAGACATATAAAAGTAGAAAAAGAAGAAAAAAGGGTGAAAGAAAAAAATAAAAAAGCATTACTAATGTTAAAGAGAGAAATAAAGAGAGAGAAAAAGAAAAGGAAAAAATATATATTTTTTGTAAATTATATAAAAAGAAAAGAAAAGAAAAAGAGAGAAATTGTGATGATAAATAAAGAGAAAGAAAGAAAGTATTATTAATAATATAAAATTAGTGTTTTGATGACTTTATTAAATTATTTAAAAATAATATTAAATTATAATTAAGTTGATTAAAAACATTTACTTATTGTGTAGAATTAAGACTGCAAAGTTAACAAAAAGAAAAAAAATTAAATTATATATAACAATATTTTTTATTTTTTTTGACCTATTAACTTTTTAAATGCTAGCAAATTCGTACCAATTTTGATGAGATATCTTTTATTTTCATTTATCATATTTTTTCCTCCAATTTGAATGTTGAAAATTAAAAACTCATTAAAACTCAAATATTGCAAGAGGTATAAGCAAGTAGAGTTAGTAACAACGATGACAATAGAAGAGAAAGCGGTGAGGGTGAGGGAGGTAGTAATGTAGTGAAGGTGATAGAATAATAAGAGATGGAGAAACAAATAACTAGAAATTTCCAATTTAAGAGCTTATAATTGTGTAAGTCAGCTAAGATATCATGCTAATAATGATAGATTTTCTCACTAAAAGAAGTATGACAAAAGGGTCGAAAAAGACCCAAAGTTAAAAGAAAATTAACTCCTCCTTTAAAAATTTTCAACATGTATTTTTTATTTTTTTATTTTGGACCCTAATGTCACGTAGACAATTAGTTTAGTATTAGTTCCATATGATATTTTAATTAAGGGAAAATCCCTAATTTTATTTACTAATATGTCATAGGAAAAACCCCCTAAATTCACTAACTATTCCAGCCACAATTTTCCCAATTCTCATGAACAACTCATCTCTGCTGCATTGCACTTGTCTCGACACATTCTCTCATTGACAATTTATCTCCTTTGGTTGAATCTGCTTCTCTGAATCATCGTGTTTCATGCCTTGCCTCTCTATGTTACATTGCTTATCGTTGTTGCATTACTTCTCTATGTGGCTTTGCTTTTTTGTGTCGTCTTGCTTCTCTGTATGACCTTCCTTCTAAAAATCACCTTGCTTCTTGGTTCCTAATGATTTCCTCTTCCAACCTTTCTTCAAATTGTTTTCTTTTCAGGGGTTTATAGTGTTGATACTGTTTCTGCATCTCCTGTGACCTATGTAACTATTCAAATATTAAAGCTAGATTTGATTATCAATGCAGGAACTTGCAACAACTTTAAGGTTTGTTCTTATTCTTGCTTATTTCATTATATTCATCCTCTTTCTGATATTGCTTTTTATGATAAAAGAATTTTATTCCTATAAGCATTGCCTACTTTCTAAGAGGCACTTCTAACTTTATTAACATGACGAAAGGAAGCTTAATTGTTGGGACCCGATCTCGGAACCGAACCCCAATCGAAAAAACGAAAAATAAAACCAAACGAACGGATCGGAAATCATTTAGCAGAAGCAAAATCATAAACGAAACGAAAGGCGAAAGAGATCGAAAGCAAATCGAACTGAAATAAATTTTTGACATCCGGGTAACGAATATTTTAGAAAACGTAGCGTTGAAAACCCTAAGACTAAACCAATTCGAAATCCAGTATAATTTTTTTTCTTTTTCATCTTATTCATTCCTTTTCTCTTTATTCAATCTTATACGAATCAAAACAATATAATTTTCCCACTAGAAAATTCATCCTCAAACAACACTCAATTCATATAATTCGTCTTAAACATGTAATATCTCAATATCATCTTTAATAAATCTTATTCTTATTCTTATTCCTTCTTCAATCCTTATTTAACAAAAATTTGGCAGCATAACGACTGTATTTTATAAAACTCAAAAACCTGCAAAAAGTTTTAAACACACTTCTATATTCCAAAATAATCCACACAATTCATCGGATCTCCTGTCCGGAATCCCAGCATAAGCAAACACAATTCTAAACCTAAAACACTTCAATAAGTCTCAATCCATAATCTATAATCAGAATCGATCCCATTCATATAAAATTCCATTCATATTCATCTCAATTCAATACGCAAATTCATAAATCAATCTAAACCCAAACCAATCTACCAAATATCAAAGTCATCAAAACCAATCGATTCTTTTCTCATAAATTTTCTTAAGGCACAATAACATCTATAACACATTTCATATACAAAAACACTCATTGAATTTTATTTAATATCTCTAAATTTTCACTTAAAGATCGGGGTCCAACATTAATTGTCGTTTCTATTTTTGCTCCACTTAGATTGATTGATTCAAATATGTTCAAAAGTTGACAACTAAGTCATTTGCTTATTTTTCATTTTCTTATTCCTTTTTAGAAAAATAAAATTTTAGTACAATACTTATATTTCCAACATAAGAACTTAGTTATGTATAATGGGTAAGATAATTAAACATCCTTGAAAATTTAGTTGCTTGGAGTCACAGATTTTAAGAAAAAAAACAATAATAGGCATAAATAATCTAACTCACGGATGATGCTTGATTTATCAATTTCATCATTGTACTATTTGAAGGAATTACTTCAATAATCACCTAAATCTATATTTTGCTAGTATTCAATGCCTAATTTTCAAACAACTACTTGACTTATTACATGCTTTGGATTTGCATGGAATTAGTTTGAAGAAAGCCTTCCTGTTGAAAAAGCTTAATTTAAAAGTTATTGTGTCTTTTTTTCTTCGTCATAATATCTTTGCAAAACATCTAGATGTCTGCAATGGTGTTTAATATGCATGTTCTTATTTCAGATTGATAAATTGTCCACTGGAGACTGTCTTCATATGTCCTGCAAAATGAATCATCAATAATCACAAATGATGCCACCGTTAAAGATATGGAGGTAAAGTTGAAATTTTATTTTCTTGACATCTTATTTGAATTGTCAATGACATCATTGCTTTCATATAAGCCTAGAGTAGGAAGAAACATATTAGCTTATTTTGAATGTGTAATCTATAACCTACCTCAATTGATAAAGGTTCTATCACTATATTCACAAAATTAAGATATTTTATCAAATTATTATACTATAAATTTGTGTTTTAAGGAACATTTGTTACCTATGTTGCTAATCTTTTGAAAGTCCATGTAATATTTTTAAAGATTATAACTGATATAATGGATGGTGACAAGCCAATCACAAAGGAATTCCTGTAGAATTTGGCTATAATTATAGATGTGCTTGACCAGGTAGTCACCCAAATAGTTGATTTCATTAATGAAAAGTCTTTCTCAGAAGTTTGAAATGATCGATCTTTGTTTCATGATTTATTTTTAGATATATGAGGAAGTCTGTCATGTGAATCAAAAACTCATCAATAACATTTTAGATTGTTCAAAGAATTATTATGTCTAGTGAAAAAACATCTGTAGTTTATAGTTTGCGGTTAAGTCCTAGAAATGCATGTTGAAACTAGTTGTTTTATCACATTTTATGAATGCATCTACACTATATGATGGTTGTTCCTCATCCTCATTAAATTTTCCCTTTTGATCGACGATTATGAATTGATTCAGTCACTATAACATTGCAATTATCTTATTGATCATTTTTACTATATTTTAAGTTCTTTGAACTAGCCTTTTGAATTTTCAAAGATAACTACCTTAGTTTACTTTGACATGGTTGAACAAATTTAAATGCAAATGTAGGAAGATAGTCTACACTAATTAGCATTTGGATGGCATAAGTTAATTATACTCTAACTATGTTGTAAATGCATTCATCAAGTTTCCAATATTCCCAGCTTTGCAAGTAACTCACTTGGTTATGACTGCAATGGAGAATCGCACCAAATCTAGAGAATTTGACACTATTTGTGGGTCAATTTTAGGGCAACATTGCTTGTGAACAATTTCAGGGTAACGGAATAATGTTCCATCTAAAGAAAGAGCAATATTCACATACAAAAGGATTCATGAAAAAATGGAACCTAACACAACATGATAAAATGTTTTATATGTTTCAAACATAGGTGATGTGTCTAAAAAAATCGTTAACATAACATTTTGCCAAAAAATAGATAATGTTTTCGTAAATATCAATTAGTAGTAGTACATAATCATGCAATTCATTCAACTCAAACACACGAATCACAGTCTATTGGAAATAATAGGCATATATAACAAAACACCTATATCATAGCTAGTATGATAGATAACAAAATGGTAAGATGCTTATAATAGTATTGACGGGATAAAAGTGCCTGTAGCTTAGAACTATTTTTAGCATAAAAAGTTCCACATTATAATGTAAGAACCAAAATGCAAGTTCTAAAAGGTATGCTAAATACAAAGTAATGTCAGTCATATCTCACAAGGTTGACTGTATTGTACATTAAAGCAATCTAATTACTACCTTGACACTTTATGATTATCGGGCCATAAATAATTACATAGTGAATACAAGTAGCTACAAACTAGTTAGAGAAGGTGTGACCATTCTTTCCATTTAATTGTTTAAAAAAGGAGACAAAATTCTATATGCTAGAAACTATTGAGGACCTCAAGTCAAACCGTATCTTGTGATATTCATCATTAACAACAAACCTAAAGAACACAATAAGCACAACTCAGGAACCTTGCAACGCCTAATGCAAATACATAATAAGCAGTGAATGACTCAAAAATATGAAAGCAATCAAACAGATAATTAATTTTGATGAATTCTTGAGTATATATCTTCTATAATGTGAAACCAATACCTTGGTATTCAACATAACCCACAACCGTGACATTATGGAAACAACCTCCAAGTAGATATAAAACGCCCATGAGATCCTATTCAGTATATTATGAATAGTCATCGGATGAATCAATAAAGCCAAAATGGCATAAGGAACAAATTGCAAATAAAAAATAAGTTCATGAGTCAAAGATATGAAAATTAATGTAACATCCCTCCACATCAAAGAAGTTGTCACAAACATCATTGGCTAAGATTACAACACTAACGAATGGACTATAAAACCACTCAAAAGGATGTAACAACCTAGACAATGGTACTAGGTATATAAACAAGTAAACAACTTATGGTAGAAACAAAAAGATAAAATGGCCTGGTAAAATAAGAAATAAATCTTGGTTCAGCCGGATTTTGCTGGACCGGAATATCATGGTTTTGATCCATAACCTTGCGTGATTTCGACTATCGCGTACCTGCAAAACAAATAAAGGCGCGCCGGGGATTGGTTCCCGGAAGGCCCCTCCGACGCTCAAGTTAGTATTTTGTCAGAGTTTTTAGTAGTCTTCTTAAGAGAAAATAGGGTTTTTGGAGTCGTACCTCTATTATGGCGAGATAATAAGTTTATATAGTAAATACCTGTAGGAATTAGGTCATCTTGGAGGAATGGGCCGATTGACCCATGTGCCTAAGTTTGGGCTTGAAGTTGGGCCTCATTAGGCCGACCTGACCATAAGCCCCCTACTCCTCGACTCTAACTGAAGAGAAGGGTCGAAGGAGTACATGAGGATTATGCGGCTCATTGATGCGTCCACTCGCTATCAGGTCTTTGGTCAATTGGTCGGGCTACTAGGACATAAGAACGGTCGTTCGGCGTGCGGCAATGTTGAATGATAGCTTGGTTCGCGCCCTATAGGGGCGGTCTAGCCTAGTAGGTTCACTGATAATTCTTGCAGTAGGCCGGGTAGGAAAGATAGTATTTCTAGAATAGGAAAGCTCATCTGGTCGAGCTTGTGACCAGGGCAAACTTGTTGGAAATAAAAATATTTTTTACCCTTCATTGTCTTCTTAATTTTGTTGGATGAAGTTCATTGTGTGAGAGACTGCTTTTTCGAATAGTACGCTGCGAACCAGTACGTTCGGTCAGGCGAGGTTAGCCTTCTAGGTCTCATCAGGTTCCTATACTAATGCTTTGATAGCCCGACCGATTGATGCCGAGTGCCGAGAATTGTTGTGGGTCAGTTCGTGTCGAAAACCAAACGGTGCCAAGGTTCTGGGGCTTGACGTCGCCTGGCTGCAGGAGCTTTGTCTCAACAGCTCTGTCGATTGATATCGAGACCCGAGCTTTGCTCAAGGGTCGAGCTATGTCGAACGCATGTCGAGGCCGGAGCTTTGCTCGAGGATAGAGCTTTGTCGAAAACGTTATGTTGAGACCCGATCTTTGCTCAAGGGTCAAGCTATGTCAAACGCATGTCGAGGCCCGAGCTTTGTCAAAAACGTTATGTCGAGACCCGAGCTTTGCTCAAGGGTTGAGCTATGTCAAAAATTTAGTCGAAGGAATCGTCATGTCGCGGCCTGAGACATGCTCAAGGGCCGAGCTATGTCAAAAATTTGTCGAAAGTTGAATGTCGATGCCGAGCTATGTCGAAAGTCGAATGTCAATGTTGAGCTATGTCGAAAGTCGAATGTCGATGCCCGTAGCCGGGCTCGAGGCACGTAGCCGAGCAATGTCGAGGCATGTGGCCGGGCTCGAGGCACGTAGCCGGGCTCAAAGCACATAGCCGAGCGATGTCGAGGCACGTAGCCGAGCGATGTCAAGGCGCGTAGCCGAGCGATGTCAAGGCGCGTAGCCGGACTCGAGGCACATAGCCGAGCGATGTCGAGGCACGTAGTCGAGCGATGTCGAGGCGCGTAGCCGGGCTCGAGGCACATAGCCGAGCGATGTCGAGGCACGCAGCCGGGCTCGAGGCACGTAGCTGAGCAATGTCGAGGCATGTAGCCGGGCTCAAGGCACATAGCCGAGCGATGTCGAGGCACGTAGCCAGGCTCAAGGCACATAGTCGAGCAATGTCGAGGCACGTAGCTGAGCGATATCGAGGCGCGTAGCCGAGCTCGAGGCACATAGCCGAGCGATGTCGAGGCACTTAGCCGGGCTCGAGGCACGTAGCCGAGCGATGTTGAGGCACGTAGCCGGGCTCAAGGCGCATAGCCGAGCAATGTCGAGGCGCGTAGCCGGGCTCGAGGCACATAACCGAGCGATGTCGAGGCGCGTAGCCGGGCTCGAAGCACATAGCCGAGCAAGG
>JANZLX010155625.1:0-15643 GCA_025531955.1 Erythroxylum orinocense
GATTGTCATTGAGCATGCATTATACATTACACATATACATGTGTGTAAAACTGAATGTTTATGTGATTGTGCAATTAATAATGTGTGTGCAAAATTTGTTTTGCATATTGATGATACAGGATAGAACGTCCACATCCAAATGTTTCCGGATCATGGAAGCTAACGCTAATCTAGAGCATACTATGAGTAGACCTAAATGGTCTAATTTCGTTGTTTGTTTTGTGTGAATATTGGTATTGATTAACTACTGAATGTATATATGAATGTGATTGAGTGTGTTGGTTTTCAGACAAGAGGTTCGATGATTATGATGATTGGTTGAGATATTGAGGTGTTGCTTGTATGTGAATGATATGAACTAAGTGTACATTATTTGACGATAAATATGTTTTGAATGAGCATTTGCATGTAAGTGAAAATGTGATTCTCAACTTAATGTTGAATACCGAGATAAGGCCCGATGATATGGGAATGTGATTGAATGGGATCATGCAAATGTGATTGATGCATTTCATTTCATGAATGCATGAAACATAATGGCGGTTGTGATCAGAGTAGCCACCGATCAGAGCTTAAAGCTCAACGAGTGAAAAAGAGTCTCAAGCTCAAAAGTGATTTAGAGCCTCAGGCTCAACGTTTAATGACCCCTATATGGGACAGTTTGGGTACTCGGTCACAACAAAGTAATAAATAAAAAGTGAGTCTCATGTGTACTACATATGCATGATATTAATTATTAAATTGTATTGATTGTGAAATGTGAAATGATGTGAATGTGAATTATGTGTTATATGATTGGGTGAGCCATCGATGATGGTCAATCATTAGGTTCGTAAAACTCACCCAAAATTTGCAAATATTTTTCAGGACTCAGAAGAATACTCCGTTAGACAAACGAGAGTATCCCTACTGCATGTGAGTGAAAGAAGAGGTTGGGATCAGTTCATATCTGCATTAGTATTTTCCTATTTTTGTAACGATTTGAGTCTTCCACAACTATTGTAACATGTATATTTGAAGATTTTTGTTTGTAAAACCTTTCCAAAGTGGAATGGTTTGTAATTGATTATGAAGTGTACTAATATTATGATTATAAGTGCTTTGTCTCAGTAATGGGCCTAAGTGGAAAGTAAAATTTTGATGATTTATGTAATGGTTGAAATGGTGTAAGTGAAAATATTTATGAAAAAAAGTGTGGCCAATTTTATACTTGATTTCTGCATACGTGTGCATTGCTTTGTTTTGGAAAATTTTTTTTGAACCGAATATCAAGTGATTGAGTGTTTGAGCACGCCACCCTCATGGGCCATGGACTCGAATATCCCTCAGGATGTCAAGTACGGGTCTTGCGGGAGTGGAATGCTACATAAATTTTTAAGAAATGTGTCGAAGAGTGGATTTAGGCAATATTGGTTTTTGAAACTAATATAAATTAGTTTTGCTTTCTTTAATTTACTTTTATCATAAATTAGTTTTCTTTTGTTTTACTCCTTAATATTAAGTTACTTTTATCATAAATTGATAATCTTAAGAGTCAAGGTGTGATTCCCTCAGTCGCGGATATTAAGTTACTTTTATCATAAATTGATAATCTTAAGAGTCAAAGTGTGATTCCTCCAGTCACACCTCCCCAAAGTTCCGCCACAACGTGCATTGCATGTCATTGTCGGACGTCTCAACCAAGCGAAAGAACTAAATATAATTTTTTTCATAACTATTTACAATGTGCTCCCCATGCTAACTGGTCATGAAGTATGGTCAACAAACTATACGAGATGCAAGGTAGATTGGATCGTTTTTAATCCATTTATATGGATTGATCTAACAATGAATAAAATTGTATCTAACTCCATATGTGGATATGGAATGTATAAATTAGGTATAAATGACGGAATAAAGATAAATTTATACTCAAATTTGAATTTGTAATAGATACAATTGAAAAGCAATTAAAAAATTCCACTTAAATTAGACTTATGACTAAGAAAGTTTTAGATAGAATAGCAAATTTTTCCTTAATGTATTCTAATTTTTGCCTAATTCTTCTTCTGATGATCCACTCAAACTCTCAGAAAAAAGTATACCTTGCTTATATTTAAGGTTTTCAACAAGTTTAGTAATGAGTATAATGGCCCTATTGTTCCGATGGAGAGAAGAACCTATGATTAGCTTTTCGGGAAATTTCCAAACAAATAAATTCAAATAAATCTTTCATTTTCTTACTTTACTATGTTCAACTGTATATATTCCTCTATTCGTATAGAACATAAACAATTCAAAATGTCTCGGCTTTTTTTATTTTTAGAGTAGGTCCTAGTCAAGTAGCAATAATTCGAAGCACTTCTTTACACACTATTTCGTAAACCCAAGGACTCAATTGTATAGCTATATAAAATATAGGATTTTCAATCCTAGTTAGTGAATAATTTGTCCACTCTATAGATGCAATTTCGCCATAAATTTTATGAATTGTCTGATTCTTTATTATCGAATCTTGTTATTATTTAGTTTTAGTTTCATTGAAGTCATATATGTCTCTAAATCGAAATAATATAATTGGATTTCTTTTTTATTGTGAAAGTTTTTTTATTATTTCTTTTGTAAAGAATAGTTTTTTATGACCCCGTTTTTTCTTTCTTTTGATAAATTAAAAAAGAAAATTTATATTTCTTTTGATTTCTCCTTTCACTCGTAGTATGGGATAAAAGTGAGCTTTAGAAGGATTACTAAGTGAGTTAAGAAATCAAATTGTATAAGTACTTTTATTGTAGATCTTTCTGCAAAGACTTTTGAATTTAACCATTGAAATTAAATTGAATTCAATTATTGAATACAATTTCCAAATTATATTGGATTCAAGTAATTTAAGTAGAGTAATGTATTCTAGGAATAATATTACTTTAAGTTTAACGGACGATTGAGAAAGAATAGAATGAGTTAATGAATAGGAAGACGAAGATACACAATGGATTACTAATATAAGTTCTTTAATTTATTAAAAAGAAAATTTTTGCAAAATATTGAAATTTAATATATAAAGAAATATTGAATTTGAATATATAAAATTAAAAAATATAATTTTCTTTTGAATTCAAAATTTTAATTATAAAAATAATATAAATTGGGGCAAAAATTGGTAGAAACGATGAGGCAATACTTTCCCCGATTCCAATCCAAAGTATATTGTCAACCACATTGTTTCACCATTTGAGGCATTAATTTACTAACTAAAATATCACTTTCTGTACTATAACCTTCCCAACAACAATTTCTTTATAGGCATTTCACTATAATCTTATAAACAAAAGTAATTCCAAATTGGTTCATAATCAATCGTGATTGAATTTTTATTTCGATCAAAGAAGTTCTCTATCTTGGTAATATGTTCTTTTGTTAGATAATTGTTGAGAGGAATATCTCCGAACATAAGTAATTTTTTTATACTTTTAGTTGTGTTATATTTACAAAGAATCTTTTGCGAAGTATTTACTTGTAATGTTGATGGATAAATATATGAGTCTTTCTTATATTGTTTTCGGATGTCTCAATTGTTGGAATTTGAAGAAATTCCCTCTTTCCAATGAATGAACAAAAGGACCACTTCAAATTAGGATTTCGAGATAAAAGAATTCCGTTCGATCAAAATATTGCATCTTTTGAATTGATTAATAATACATTTTATTTGATAACATTAGGAATTCATAACAAAGTGAATTCCTAATGTGGTAGAAAAGACTGCGGTAAATCGGAGAGTTTGCGAAACTGATACACTCCTGTGGTTTTTCATATAGGCATTTAGCAAACTACTCCAATTTATGCTATTAATATTGAATTCTTTATTCTTTTCATTCTTAGTTATTCATAATTAATATCAATGTAGAAATAAAATATGAGAATTGTCTGATTCATAAGGATAGGAAAAAATGCTTTTTATGTAACCGGATTGGATGGTCTGGGAATATGGGTGCTCGATCCTTATGGACTCACAGGAAAAGTCCAGGCTGTAAATCCCGTGTGGGGTGTGGAAGTGACAAACAAGTATTTATTTATTGTTTTTCGAAATCAAAGAAAAAAATCAAACGAAAGGGTTTCTGGGTTTTGGGGGTGATATAAGAGTCAATTGTAGAAAGAATCATGCAAATCTTTTTTTTGCCGATATTTAGACTCATGTGATAAGCGAAGGCTCTGAAAAGATCACTCAAGAAATCCCACATCTAGAAGGCCATTTACTTCAAAATTTAGGAACAAATGGAGTTGGAAAAAATGAAAAATAAATAATAAATAAAAATAAGGTAATGAAACGAATTCTCGATTGGATTAGCAATACATTTTTTTGATTACTTATAGATAAATGATGTTTCTATTTTATATTATTCCAAGTGTGACGATGAATCGATTTGATAACTCATAAATTGTTATTTATGATATTGATCCGATTAGACACCATCACCATGGAATTCATCCCATTTAATTTATAGACGTTATCATCTTTATGAGATTCAATCCCGAGTTATTGCAAAGTAAATCATAATGGAACGATAAGATTATGGAAGTAAATATTCTTGCATTTATTGCTACTACATTGTTCATTTTAGTTCCTACTGCCTTTTAACTTATAATTTACGTAAAAACTGTAAGTCAAGTTAGTCAAAGTCATTAATTTGAATGAAACTTGACTTTTTACTTCTTAATGGATTGCATAAAAAAATGCAAAGAATTCCAATTTTGCGTCTTGCATAAACATAGATAAATAATGTTGGCCCCCAAATTTTGTTCATTGAAGTTAAGCATGATTTAAATAAATTTTGAGGTCTTGATAAATTAATTAATTTATTTAGGATCTAATTAGCATGTTAATGTGAGTAAGATTATATGGCATAGGTTAATTGAATTATAGTGTTACGGTGGTAAGATTTCATGAGGGGTACTTTTGGAAGTCCACGTAAGCTTAAAAGATACAAGGCATATAAGTAAAGGTAAAATGGACATTGTACAATCATTAAGGGTATAAAAGGAAGAAAAATTGTGTCTTGCATTGAAGAAGAGATAAAAAACATGATTGAAGAAAAGAGAGAAGAGAGAAGCACGAAAAAGAGAGAAAGAAGAGAAAAGAAGGAAGTGAGCTAGGGTTTAACTTTTCTAAGCATTCAAGAGGGATTTTGAGGTTGTTTAAGAAGAGAAAAGGTAGAGGAGGAGGAGAGCTCTCATTAAAGCCAAGAAACTCTTCATTTGGTGAAGAATCAAGGTAAGAGCATTTTTTATTTGTTGGAGTTTTGGAAAGATTTTGGTTTATGGAGCTTAGGAAAATGGGTTTAAGCTTTCTAAGATCAATTTTAGTGATTATATATTGTGAGTTTCTCAATTGGAATGCCTATTGATTTGAGAATTTTGCCATTGATGATGGAGATCAAAAGAGGCAAGAGGAGCAAGAGGAGAGACATTTTGAGCAAGTTTATAAGCAAGAAATTCAAGGTGGGTTTCATGTTTATAATTGAGTAATTAACTATTAAGGTTTCTTTTTCCAAATCAAGAAAATAAAAGGATTTCAATTAAATGTTGTTTTTAGTTTTTGTGATTGATTTGAGAAATTGCTAAATGTTTGGTGTATGAAATTTTGATGATGAATTGTGAAATTGTTAAATGAAAAGGATTTTCAAAAAATTGCATGTTTATGAAAAACAAGTTTCCGAATTGTTGCCACTTGGGCAATCTGTTTTCAAGTCATGAATTACATGTTATGTGGGTTTGTGGTGGTTTGTTCTGTCTGTCAAGTGCACTTGTCTAAAGGCTTCTCTCGCCTGCCCGTTAGTGACATAGAGCTCTTTCATGGACTCCCTTACAACTACACAAAATCACTATGTGGGATTGTATTAATTCGTTCTGTTCACGACTACACAGGACCATTATATGGAAATGTGTTAGTACATTCTGTTACAGACTACCCAAACTATTCTGATGTGCTTAAGTGTTTATGATTTGTGAACAAGTTGAAAAACGCATAAATTGTGTTGTTTGTGATTTTGTTTACATGACAAGAATATTGAGAAATATGTGTTTTATGATTCAATAAGAATTTTCTATGACAATGAACTTTTTGAACGGTTTTGCTTGTTATTCATTATAAACTTGTTACCCATAAGCTTTCAAGCTCACCCCCTCTCCGTCCCATCTCCACGTGATGAGCAAGAAACAGAGTGAAAGAGAGTCAAGGCATTACTCCGGATTTGCATGTTTTGTTTTGTTTTGGAATAATTTATGTAAAACAAGGCTATAGTCGCATGTTGAGCAATTATAGTTCAAGTATTTTATGTATTTTGTGATTTTGTGAAATATTGTATTGTGGCGTTGAATGCCCATTGAAGTTTTAAAAACTCTTATTTTCGTTGTTAATGAAATATGGATTTGTGTATGGATGATTATTAAGTTGAATTGTGAATTTGCATATGGATGAAGTGAGTTGAAATTAGATATACTTGAAGAAGTAATCCATTTGAGTTGAAGAACTTTGAACATGAATTGCTATTACTTGAAAGATTATGGAAAAAGAAGGATAGGAATTATAAATGATGAAATGTAGTGGAATGGATATGAATGATGTTGCATTAGAGGAAGTGAAGTTGGGACAAAATTTTCAAGTCTTTCATAAGGGTAAATTTTATGAACTAACTCCAGGGAAAATTTGGAATAATTTAGGTAAAACTAGTCAAAATTGTCTTCTTAGAAGTTGTAGATGATCTTTCTATCTTTCCAACGATATAAAGTAAGAAACTTTTGGATATCAGAATGGAAAGATATGATCATTACAAGTTGTGATGCTGCATGAAATGTATGCACAGGACAACTATGGCAAATGATGAGAATGTGTGATTTTGATGAATCAAATGGGTTGAGAATTGAGAGTTTTATAAGATAAATTTGATATTTGAATTGATATGAAGTGATTTTGCACTAGAAGAGTTGAATTTGGGAAGATTATGAGTGAATATGATGTTAGAATGGATGTAGAAAGCATTGGAAAGGCTTTGGGGAACCCTTAAAGTCCATTAGTTAGGTCCGTTAAATGGACTTTCTCGGGTCAAAAATGACCCCCAGCATCGCCAATGTCTGTTTAACTGATATCATGTCCGTTAAACAGACCTTCTCGGGTTAAAAATGGCCCCTAATCCCGTGTATGTCCGTTACCCTGTACACTCAGTGGTAATTTGCATATGTTGACTCTTTAAATGGCAAAATCTCGCTTTGTGGTCTTCATAAAAGTTGCAGATCTAGACCTCTTCTTTCAAACCGTTCAAGAACAAACTCAATCCGGCATCTCTATTGAAAGTTATGGCAATTGCGCCAAGTTAGGTACAATATGATTGAGGGTATAAACATTTTTTATTCTTTTGGGTATAACTTACTCATCCGACCTCTAAATGAGGTGATTCTTAAAGCAATAGATTCATAAGACATTTTGCTGTCTCTGAATAAAAATTGGTATCTTTTGGTATTGGTTTGAAAATTTTTGATGGAAAGAAAATGAGGGATTAGTTGGAAGAGCATGAATTGGTTATGTTACTGAACATACTTTGGTATTTTGATGATATCTTGATCTGTGGAGCTCAAAATAAGATGGTTCTTGTATTTAAATAAATTAGAGACTTAGGGATACAAATTTTCTGAAGAAATTGAGTTTTAATTTAGTCTTTAAGATTTTCAATTTCTGGATGGAAGTTAAGTATAATGCACTGTTCAGTGTAATAATAGTCCGTAAATGTTTGGGGGTATAACTTTCAGACTACTGAACCAAATTGAATGCTTTTGGTGTCATTAGAAACTTAAGACAATAGGGAACAAATGTTCTGAAGAAGTCAAATTGTAATTCTATTTTGTTTGAGTATGGTGACTGATTTGTGTGGGCACGCCATCAAACAAATTGTGGGGAAATTTTTGGGATATTATGAGAATGAAGATGAACTATTAATAGCTTATGAGGGTGGGTTCATTGAAATAACCTTAGGGAGAAATACAATAATGTTTTATGACTCCAAAAATACGGAGTAATGAAGATCATGGTTTATGACTCTGGAAATGTTGAGCTCCGAAAACGGGGTCCAATATGATTGGTATCAGAGCAAGAGTTGGATTCTGGAAACAGGGTCCAACAGATGATAAGTTTAGCAATAATTGGGCTCTGGAAACAAGCAGGGTCCAACAAATAAGGGCAAACTACAATCAACACTATTATATGATATCTGATAGTACGGTAGAGTAAAGTTTTTATTTTTTTCTTCTTTTTGATATGGAAATAAAGAAAATCGGATAAAATCAAAAGTTAATAAAGGCCCCCTTTCGGAAGTCGAAAAATTGCATATTGAATGTATCCATTTTTGGTTCAAATTCTTGATAATTAGCAATAAGAAAGATAAGATGAATTCTATTTATCCAAACCTTTTTAATGGAATTTTTTATGGAAGTTTCATTTATGCTTAACAAATTGGAACAAGATACTTTGGAATTTGTGAAAACTTTTTGAATCAAGTCTTCTGCTTAGACTGAAAAATCCATGATCAATTATTATATCCTCTATTCAAAGAGGAGAAATGAGTGTCAATATTGTAATGATTCAACAAGATTTTATTATTACAGAATTGATGAAAAAGAGAATATTGATTATTGAACCAATGCATTGTTTTTTTCTTCAGTCAAATCTTTGTTTTCTTAGCTTTCTTAGCTAGCCAGTGGTTAGTTAGAACTATGCAAGATTTTAGCTTTTGAAAGATTAAGGATGAGTTTACAAAAAGGCAATCATTCTACAGAATCTGGACTCCCCAGTCATCGCACCAGTCACACCCGTGCTCAAGCATGGGGTCCCCCGTTATAGGTGTGACTAGAGTTACACCTGGGCACTCCCCAATCCACGAGTGTGACTGGGGACTGGGCACACCCGTGAACTCACACCCTTAGTCACGGGTGTGACTGGGGAGTACTCCTCAACAATCCTTCTCTCTCTATTTAATCTTCACATTATGCTTTGCTTCTTCTCCACCTGCAGACCATTATTATTCCCTCACTAATGCACGCCCCTTACCCAACGTACGCCTGTAATAATCTCTTGGTGGCCATCGCACAACAGTGCTGCAGTAGCCACCGCAGAACTGTGTTGCCGCTCCAGTTAACACTGCAAGCCCTTGCGTCTACCTACGCAACTAGTTATGTCTCTAAGAATGAAACAACCCAGAGTTCGCTCATCTCCACCATAAGAGCCTAATTAAGGTATTCTGTGTCTCATCTTTGAAAGTAGAGAGCACTAATAAAGGTATGCTTTTCTTAAGGATCATAAAATTGTTCCGAATAGATTTTTAATTCTCAAGCACTTACTAAATTAGGAATATTTGATCGAGTCCATGAGTTGCTACGACATACAAGCTGGGAAATTTTTTTAGAAATTAGGAAAAATTCATATGTAGAATTGACATTAAAGTTTCTGACCACTTTAAAATTAGTTTGTGAAACTAATAATAGGAACAGTGTGTTAAGTCTTCAATTTCGATTAATGAATGCATATTATCTGATCACTTCAGAAGTACTTAATGATATTTTTGGCTTTCCAAATATTGATTTCTATGAATATCCTGTCGAATTTGTAGCTAGTGACTTTTGGTCACAATTGACCAATTCTAAGAAAGTGTTTGCCCTCAGTCGATCTAAATCATCTGTTATCGTGGACCCTGCCCTTCACTATCTCCATCAATTTTTAACTTTTACACTATTCGGTAGAGGGGATAGCAATGGGGAAATTTCTAAAGTTGAATTATTTATTTTATGGTTTATGGTACATGCCAGGCCCTTTAATGCTGGTAGTTGGTTAAGTCTACATTTACATGAAGTGGCTCAATCTAATGTAGGTAAAATAGTTGTTGGGGCATTTGTGGCCCAAATTTCAGAACATCTTGGCTTGCTAACCGAGAGAACACCTTTACCGATACAGCTAGTTTCAAGAAACTCAACTCTCAACTTGAAATTTTTGTTGTCGATGAAGGTTATCAGGTAGCAAGGCGATCGCTATGTTCTTATCAATGATGAAAGAGGGGAAGCTTCGAACAACAAGTGATCTCGAGTTGCACAAATGGAAGCTTCAGAAGAAGATGATGTTCTACCTCCCCAACCCTAACATATGCAGCAGACATCTTTATATGGTTTCGTGGAGTATTAATCACTAACAAATCAATTTATAGTATTTAAATGACGAACAAATGATAGGCTCCAGAACATTGAAGCTAGTGTGGCAGAGATCCGAACCTTCATGGCCAATTTGAATGCTCGCTTTGGACAGCCTCCACACCCATCTTAGTATCGTGTTTCTAACCTTTCCCTTTTTAGTGGTTGTTGTTTTAATTTCTTCTCGTTTTCATCTTTGTCCTTGCTTTCGTTCTTTTGTCTCTTAGATCACCCTTTCATTTTCTTATCACATCAAGGGCAAAGTGATGTTCAAATGTTGCATGATTAACAGTTTAGAATAAAAAAAAGTGATTATATTTGTCTTGTGTGTTTGTTTTCCCTTTTAATAGTTAGAAATGCATGATTATTAAATAAACTCAATCTGGATTAGAAATGCATAATATGAGTGAATGAGTATCTTGCATGCTTAGACTAATTGAGTTGGATTTTCGTTAAAAGGACATTGGCCTATTGTGATATATGAATGACACCTTTCATTTGGTAAGATTTTGAGCCTTTTGGAAATATTAAACACCAAATTCTGTAATTCTTTGTCGAGAGTGATCTTTTATGATTAAAGAACTCCAGAACTTGCTTTTAAATACGAGTTTAGATCACACAATCTTATGCAAATATTGAAATGATGAAGGCAATTAGGATTTAGCTCTTTTGCTTAAAAGGCCACCATGATTGTACTTCTAGTAAACTCCCTTTGAGCTTAACATGACACTTTTTCTTTCTTTAGACCTAAATATGAGCCTTCATCTTGATTATTTATCATTTTCGT
Organism: Erythroxylum orinocense; assembly: GCA_025531955.1. NCBI lineage: Eukaryota > Viridiplantae > Streptophyta > Magnoliopsida > Malpighiales > Erythroxylaceae > Erythroxylum > Erythroxylum orinocense. The sequence continues at coordinate 10,988 of JANZLX010155625.1, forward strand.
TGTACCTATCATAAAGCAAGTTGAGCATTTGAATGAGTATAATTAGGTTTATGAAATAAGAGTGGGGAATCATAATGTATAGTTCCCTATTGTATTAAGGATGAGTATGGTTATGGAGATTTTTTCACTTCTCCTTTATATTTCACTTCTATTGATTTCCTTATTTTATAATCATAAATACAACAAAATGACAAATATAGTAAAAAATAAGAAAAAAGAAAAAAAGAAAAAAAGAAAAGAAAAGGAAGGAAGAGAAGATGAGCAGAAAATGAAAAGAAGAGGAGAGAAAATAAAAAAATGGAAAGTGTTAATTTTGTTCAATAAGACAAAAGAATTTAATATTTTATGGTCATTCTTTTGTCTATGTTTAAATGCTCAATTTGTGTTGTGGTTTTAACCTACAATTTTTCTTTTTTCTACCCTTATCCTGACTCCATTACAACAATAAAGACGTTCAGATTGATGCTTGTGTTTGATATGAGTGATGGAGATTAGATTGGTAAGCGAGCTTATGGTAGATACCTTACATGAAATGACCGATGAGTGAATACATATCCTACCTTTAAAAGCTTGAGAGGAGAAAGAGTTGAGTGAGTATCTATCACACTTGTTTGATGGTCCTTTTAATTGAAGTGCTTATTTATTTTGGCTAAATATGCAAATAATAATTTGTTCATAGAGTATTATGACTTTCAAATTCTTAAGTTTTGTTTATTGAAATGATCGTTTACATCTTTTACTATTAGTTAGGAAAATTGTTGTGTATTTTTTGTTTACTTAAGTAAAATGGAGGAAAATTTTGGGAAAATTGTTGTTTACATTATTTACTTTCATATTCTAATAGTGTTTCTTTTGCTTGAGTAAAAACGAAAAAATGTTGTATTGAATTTAGTTAAATTGTACTCCAATTCATATGGTGAAATTGGTTGTCATTTGAATAAATATGAATCGAGTGAAATCGGTCAAAGCTGTATAAATATTAATTAGATTAATTTGTAAAAGGGTGGATTAATTTGTAAACCATATCAAAACCTAAATGCATGGCCGTGCATGAGTTAACTTTGAATCGTACGACCGTGCAAGTTAATTGCACTACCGTGCAAATTAACTCATGGTCGTAACTTTCATGCACAGTGGTGCAAGTTAATTCATGGCCCTGACTTAACATATTTAACTTCCAAAATCTCATAATTACAATCCCATGCATGTTGTTTTCTGCAGTTAATGAATTACATTGCAGTTTTTTAACATTTTGCAGTAAATATAAGAATATGTTGATTTCTTTACATTTTGCGGTAAATGAATTAACTTCAAAATGGAAATGAATTACATTGCAGTAAATGAATGAACTTCAGTCTGTTAAATTTGCATCAGACTCCTCTTTTACAAATACAAAACTTTTCAACATGAAGACAACAACTATAGTTCTCGTTGGAAATACCAACTCTTAAATTGTTTGCTTCTTCCAAATTTTCAAAACCAAATGTTTGTTGTGCCTATCAATCAAAATGCATTTTAATTAATTAATACAATTATAAACATGAAATGCAATTATTAATAAAAATTGAAATTAAGACAAAAACTTTCTTCAAATTACCATAAGTAAATTAGTCATGCGCATTGAAGGTGGGATAATAGCACTAATACTTTGTTTACTTGTTTCTGCATCAATGACCTAACATGATAAATCATTCGAAGATTAATAACAAATTACAAAAAGAAAATATTACAAATAATACCTGAGAATTTGTTCCAAAATGATGATAAGTGTAAGGCATAGTTGTGTTATCCATATAAACACCAATTGGTTGCATTTCATGTTTTTCATAACCAAGTGGTTCATAAATACAAAATTGAAATCAATTAACGATTATGCCCAAAAGACAATATTAGAAATACAACCTGAGAATGTGGTCTACAATCTCCATGATTGTAAACCATACTTGTAAAATACATCGAAACAGAAAGTGGATGCATTTGCTATTTGTTATAACAAAAAAGGAAAATTTGTTCAAAATAAGTAAAACAACACATTCGACATTATTAATTACTAAAACCTAACCTCATCTTGATGTAATATGGGATGTTGTATGCTGGAGATAGTACGGGTAGGTTGGGAATTATCTTCAGAATCCTGAATAGAGTAGTTAAAGCAAAAAATACTTAAAATTATCATAATATAAATTATATACATTAAAGGTTTGAAAACATAAAATCATCACAAATATAACTTGATTATTGGAAAAGGGGATGGGTATCGAATCTGCCATATTTGTTGAAGTCTTGCATTTTTTTACTCTCATTATTTTCCTTGAACTTTTCTCTAATCCAACCTTCAATCTCTTACTTGATGTAGGTTTTGTCTTTATTTTGACACCTCTTATGTTATTCCTTTGACCAAAATTAATGTCAAGTTGATTGATCATATTCATTTCAGTATTTGACCGTTGGGTCAACTCTTCATCTTATGATATTAGGTTCTCTTCATCAACCATTTCCTCACCTTGCAATATCTCATCAACCATCTTCAATATATTGAGAAGCTGATCTTTCACAATTTTAAAAGTATCTCTCCTCTCTGCTGCTCTTGTAACCAATCGCATGCTTAATGAATACAATTCTTTGTACCTTATATTTGACAACCTTTTAGGATCCATTTCACTTTCATTGATAATGAAGTTTTTACTATCAACTTATCATAATTTTGCTTTCCGTGTCCATCTTTTCAAAATATACTTACTCGATATTCTTAAAATAATTTTCAAGTTAAAAACTTTCAACACATGAGAACATAAAATGCCAGCAAACTCAAACTTCTAACAATTACAATGAGCTTCATCATTTGATGAATTATAAGTGATTATATTAGAGTAGCTCTTCCCTAAAACACTGATCTCATATTTTGCAACTATTCCATCTTCACCGCAAAGAAGAAAACTTGAATCATGAGAATGGTTCCATTGATCTTGAAAACATTTAAACACTTATGGCGTGTAGATAGTGGCCACATGCTTTAAATTTGAACAGGTGCTGACAATATTGGAGTACTTACATTACTTCTAAAATCAATCTTTAACTCATCAAATCGACAATCATCAATAAGCCTCTAAAAGTTATTTAAAAATTGTAAAAAGTTATGCTAATAACTCACGTATCTTTTTATAATGTTGTTCATGCTCTCACTTTGTTGGGTGGTGGTCATGTCTGCACAAAACATTTGGCGTTAATAAACCAAAGCCCATTTTCCCTTTATATGAAACATACGTTTCAACCAATTATTATCTTTAAGCTCATATTTTTGTAGCATCTTCTTCCATGCATTGGAAAAATCTTCTTCTTCTTCATAGTCATATATGCATGAGCTAAAATCCCATGAAAATCTTTAAACTGAGAAAAAACACCACTTAAATGGATTGCAATATTTTGATAAATGTGTCAGATACACAGTGGATGATGAGTTTCAAGCCATCTTGAAGCTAATGCCTTTGCCATTGCCGCATCCTGATCAGTAAGAATAGTTGTAGGCTTTTTCCTCAAACATGGCTCTACCAAATGTGTTGAACAACCATTCAAATGTAAGAGTAGTCTCATTATATAGGAATGCAACATAAAAAAATATTGTTTGCTTATGATGATTCATACCGACAAACAAAGGACGTGGACGACCCTTACCGTTCTTCTTGTAAGTAGTATCGAAGCAAACAACATCACCAAATTCTAAGTAGTCATTCCTTATCTTTTCATTTGACGAAAATATATTATTTATCAAATCATCTTCATCCACTTGAATGGCATAAAAGAAATTAAGATCTTCAACCTACATTTTATATAAATATTCTAAAACACCACTTGTATCTCTCTTTTTTATGTCTCTTGTTCTTTTAGATCTTAAATAATTCCTATAATCCTCCGGAATAAAGCCAAGATTATTTCTCCTACCAGTTTGTCTCACCATAAGATCATGTGATGCTTTTGGTGGAATTCCTACATCATTAACCATTTCAATTTGCATTGCTGTAGTTGAAGATATCTTTCTGTGACTTCTATGTAAATGTGTTTTACTAGGACTTGAAAGTAGTGATTGTGATCCTTGACAAATTGAATCACTTGAATTTTTCCATTTTTCACAATATTAACTTTCAATCTTGCCTTACAACCAAATCTTGTTTTTGAACGTAGAGCTCTTACATACAAATCTATTTTATTTGGCATCCTGTCACCTTCAGCACTACAACAAAAATGCTTGCAAATCAATTTACCATAATTGTCTTTCTGACTTTTGCTTCTTCTTATTCCAAAGCCCACATGTTTGGCATAAATTAAATAAAATGGATAAGCTTCTTCTTCTGTCTCGAACTCCATGCCAAGTTTCTGTATTAACTATCTTACAACAGACGAGTGAACTTTATAACTGTACTCTTTAGAATTTGAATTCACCAAATCAGTTGAATTCATATTACGAGTCTCATTGGCAGCCAAATTAGTTGAATTCATATTTCGAGTCTCATTGCTAACCAAATTAGTTGAATTCATATTACTACTCTCATTGCCAATGCCAATATCATTCTTATGCTGCTCCCACTACAACAAAAATGACATACGGTAATAGGTGATAAGTGTTATTAAATATGAATGGTAACACTAATGAGTATGCTA
>JANZLX010155669.1:0-15631 GCA_025531955.1 Erythroxylum orinocense
TTTGATGCAATTCTAAGTCAAAGTGAGCAACAAATGCCAAAATTATACGATGTGAATCTTTTTAGACTTAGGAGAAAATGTATATGTGTAATCGATTCCTTCCTTTTGAGTGAATCCTTTCGTAACGAGCCTTGTTTTGTATCTCTCAATGTTGCCTAATGAGTCGTTCTTTGTCTTAAATACCCATTCGTAACCTATGGTTTTTGCTCCTTTATGCAACTCAATAAGATCTTAAACATCATTATTCTTCATGGAATTCATTTCTTCCTTCATGGCATTGTACCGCAAATTTGATTCATAGCAACTCATGGTTTGTGAAAAGGTTCATGATCATTTTCAGCTCTTATATTTTAGTCAGATTCTTGTAGATATACAATATAATCACTAGTAATAACTAATTTTCTTGTTCTAGTATATCTCCTTAATGTTGCACGAACATCCTCCTGTAGAGTCTGTTGTTCAATTGGTTGCTGAACATTTTTAGGTAATTCCTAAATAAATGGATCTACTAGATTATCAACAATTTGTGCAAAATCTTGATTCTTATTTATGTTTACGTTAGGCTGTTGAATTTCAACAGTTGGTTATACAACATCTATTTAAACTTAAAGATCGTTGTGAATAACAATCACCTTACTTTTTGAGGTGGAAGGTTGAGTATCCAAATGAACATTATCAAAGATTATATCTTGAAATTGATCCCTTCCACTAATCTAATCATATCCACCATAATATTCCTCACCTCTATCTGATCTCACGATCTTAACTTGCTTACCGCATTGTTTCTCTACTTCAACTTTGAATATTTTAAAAGCATCTAGTGCTTCATTATTGTTATAAAGCAAGTAGAGTTATATATATCGTGAGAAATCATCTATAAATGAAATGTAGTATTTCTGACCATGCGAATCCATATTTGGACTACAAATATCCATATGTATGATTTCTAATATGTTTAAACTTCTCTTGGCATCTTTCATTGATTTGTTGGTCTGCTTTCCCTTTATGCAGTCCACACAAGTATCAAAATCAGCAAAATCTAAAACACTAAGTACTATGTCAGTCACCAATCTTTTAATCCTTTTTATGGAGATATGCCTTAATCTCTGATGCCACAACATAGAGGAATTTTCATTCATGACATATATATTTTGTTCTAGCATGAACATGTGTTGCATTGTAACAGGTATTATCTTGTAAATTAAAACGGAAAAGACCATCAAATAATGTACCATTCCCAAAAAAATTCAGATTTATAATGTAACTTTAAATATTTGTCTGAAAAATGAAAGGAATATCCAAATGGTATAAGTCTTGAAGCTGAAATCAAATTTCTAGAGAAATTGGGAATATAAATTGTCTTTTTTAGTTTTAAAATAAAATTAGTACATAAAATTAAATTGTAATCCCCAACAGCCTCCACACGTAAACGTATCTTGTTTCCGAATAAGATATACTGCTCACTTCCCATTGGCTTCCTCGGATTTTGCAAATCCTGCAACACATTTGTAATATGGATTGTACAACCAAAATTAATCCACCATGTGTCATGAAAAATTTCAACTATATCAGATTCAAAACAAACTAGTGAAATTAGATTACCTTTCTTTTTAAACCATTCCTTACGTTTGACATAATCCTTCTTTATGTGTCTTTTGTTTCTTGCAAAAAAAGCACTTAGATTCCTTCTTAATGTCAGATTGGATAGGTATTTGACCTTTTCCTTTTGAGTTGGCTTGATTTTTCTTCTTTCCTTGAACAACTAGATGTGCACTCTGTGAACTCTCTCCCTGTTCCGTCAACAATCTCCCTTCCTCTTGGACCCACACGGTCATTAGTTCATTTATTGACCACTTATCCTTATGTGTATGATAAGATATTTTAAAGGGGTTGTATGGTGGTGGAAGGGAGTTCAAAATGTAATGCACGAGGAAAGAATTAGGCATCTCAACGTCTAGTTTCTTTAACTGAGTCGCAATGTCTCTAATCTTCATGATGTGCTCACGCACGCCTCGAACACTGATGAGTCTTGTAGGTGAAAACTTCATAACTAGGGTGTTTGTAAGTGCTTTGTCTGAAGTTTCGAACTACTCATCAACAACCTTCAGTAGAGCGCGAACATTGTTATGTTGTTCTACAGAACCACGAATGCCAGCAGAAATTTTAGTTCATCCGAAATGATATTCACAATGCAAAATATAGACATAATAGCCATAGGAAAATCTGCTTTATATTGAACATTTATTCAAATATAATATCAACGCATAACAAATACAGACATAAGCCAACAATTCAGATAGCAGAGGCTCACCATGCCCTCCCATAAGCGTGTTGTTTCAAGCCCCAATCACAACATGAGAATGCATTTTTACAACATCTGGTTATAAAAAATCAAAATGCATAGCATAACAAAATGACCATCATCATAACATACAGTATAGCATCTGGACAAAACACATAACATAGCATAGCATCTCATGTTATTAAGCACACATAAAATGACAGAACATTTGGTTTAATGAGAGGAGACAAAACGACACAACATTTGTTTATCACAAAATCAACAGACAAAACGGTAATAGCTCATGTGGTTTTTCTTATTCAAACGTACAACATCATAAAACAACCAACATCCATAAATCAACGTCGTTTAACAAATGAGTCTTCTTTAACCTCTAGCCAGGTAATTTCGACCCAATTCGTGACCCTTCAAACTCTCAATAAAACCATACTAGAAAAACACCACAAAAACACATTTTTAAAATGTAGAAACTCTTCCAAAACTCTTAATAGAAGATTTCTGCCTTTAAATGAAAGAAAAACATCAAAAAATGACTTTAGATTGAAAGTTTTCGAATCTGAATTTTTTTTTAGAATTTTGAAATTCTCTAAAAACTCCAACAAGGTAAAGATTAACATGCTCTAATACCAAATGTAAGCAAATTATAACATATATTCAACAATAATATACATTAGAATAACATATAAAATAAATGCGGAAGAAAAACGAAGTACCTCCTACCATTGTTGTTTGTGCTTGAACAGCCACAATTTTTGAATTCTTCTAAGCTCTCAATTCCCAATATGATGGTGTATGTTTTCATAAGAGAAAAGAAGCTTAGGGGACCCCCAAAAATCTGCAAGAATGCTTATATGAATGCCCTCCATCAAGCACACAAAGAGTTACCATAAAACCAGGAATAAAATATTCGTTAACTTCATAACATTTGGACCATTACTATAAGGAATATGAACAATTCTCACAACAATGTCTCAGGTTCATCCGAACAAAGAACACATGTTGCAAGTATAGTCATAAAGATCTGGAAGTTTTCAGATTTGGTTAATCTTCTTTTCATAGCAAGCCTTGTACAGATAGACATGGGGATGTTTATATTATAATGTTTTACATCGAGTAAGCCCCAAGCGAACAGTAAGTACATCTGGCTGGAAACATTTGCCTTCCTAATGCACTAGAATTGATACATGTAAGAAGAGTAGGGCATGAGATAATATAAAATTTATTAAAGTCCCACGATAAATGGCCTCTAAATTATTTCTCAACTCATTGATAGAAACAAAGATGTAAAGTTTAAATAGCTTACCAAAACCTAGAAAAGCAATCTTTTTACACTCCTCAACTTACTCATCTAAATCACAATATGTACAGGGAAATATAATTTGGTCTCTTGTATAAGGTATTTACATACTATGAGCAAGGTTCTTGCATAATTTGAAATAGTAATAGTCCTATGGGTAAAAAAATCATGGACGATACTTGTATTAAAACAATCAACAATAAAATTAAATCTTAATAATTCCACGATCTTAAATGTGGTCACCTGGGATTTTATTGACTATTAGTCCATCCGAACTTGTCAGACATTAGGGGATTAACCAAATCATGTCCATTCAAAATATTAAGCGAAAAAGCAACATGATGTGTTGAACTACTAATCCTATAATTACCCCCACTAACCATCCTATACCAAGCTAGCTACTTGAACAAATGCTAAATAAGCTCTATTTATTCTACTTCCAAAAATGTGCTATGGAATAGTAGCACCAGTCCAGCTGTTGCTGCTGACTACACCAAAGTCAAAAAAAAGTTTTCAACTGCCAAAGTAAGAAAATGCAGGAAGAAAGAAGAAGAAAAATGAAGGCCAACATGTTCACAATTGGCTAAATGCATATGGGAGGCTTATAAATAAACCTTCCCATATTAGTTTTCGTTCATCCTAGAAGTATCTCTTCTTTAGTTTAATCTCCACAATTTTGAGAGTGTTTCTCCTATTTTTAATAGAGTTCGTATTTCTCTTTGTAAAATAGAGAAAGGTTGCAACTCCTAAATTTTTCATAGTGAAGTTTCTTCTTCTTGCTTGTGGTTTTTACCCTGATTTGTTTGGAGGTTTTTCAATTAAAAATTTGTGTGTTTATTTCTTCATTACTATTCCTTTGATCCTATTTAGCTGGGAATCTTCTCTAATCCTGTCAATTTTTACAACAAGTGGTATCAGAGTATATTGAGACGGTGAAAGTTGATGAATAGTAAAACAGTAACCAGGAAAGGTAGCAATTGTTCATGCATTTATTTTGAATTAACATTGTAGCAGAGCTGTAGTAACTGGCATTATTCACATATATGGTATTATTCATACATACATATATGGTACTATTCACTTATATGATACTATTCATATATATGTGTACTATTCATGCATATGGGTACTATTTATGTGAAATAGTGGGAGCTCAGTTCTGTTTATGATAGAAGCAATGGCTGCAAAATTTGAGATTAAGAAGTTAAATGGAGTAATTTCTCATTTTGGAAATTGAAGATGAAGGCTATCTTGAGAAAAGATAATTGTTTAGTGGCCATCAACAAAAAGCCAACAACATTCATAGATGATAATAAGTGGAATGAGATGGACGGGAATGATATCGCAAATCTTCATCTGACATTAGCAGATGGGGAGTTGTCAACCATAGAGGAGAAGAAGACGACAAAGGAGATCTGGGATTATTTCACTAAGTTGTACAAGGCCAAATCACTCCATAACAAGATTTTCTTTAAGAGAAAATTGCACACTCTTCGAATTTCATAATCTACTTTAGTGGCAGAGCACATCAACACCTTGAATACTCTATTTTCCCAACTCACATCATTGGATCATAAAATAAAGTCTCAAGAACGTGTTGAACTTCTACTTCAAAGTCTACCAAATTTGTATAATCAACTCATCATCAATTTAACAAATAATGTTTATACGAATCACCTAGTTTTCAATGATTTTCTAGCTGCTATTCTTAAAGAAGAAAACTGGCGTAAGAATAAGGAAGATAGGCACGAAACTGCACAACAAGTGAAGGTATTGATGGTGATGAGAGGGATATCAAATAAACGTGACCAAAGTGAGAACTACAATCATGGTAGGGAAAAGTCAAGAAGTACAAAGAATTTAAGATGCTACAACTATGGCAAAAAGGGTCACGTGAAGAAGGATTGTATAAATAAGATAAATTTCGATCCTCAAGGAAATATGGCGAGCACTTCAAAAGATGGTAATGTCCTATGTTATGAGGCAGTGACAACAAATGAAACCAGAAAAAGATTTACTGGTGTATGGTTTTTCGACTCTGGAGCTACTCTTCATATGACCTCTTGGAGCAAATGGTTTTGTCATTATGAACCTATCTGGGGAGGATTTGTGTATAGTTGCAATGATCATACCTTAAAGATCATTAGTGTAGGAACAATTAACCTGAAATTGTAAAATGGTACAATTTGTACTATCCAAGGAGTGAGACATGTGGAGTGTCTGAATAAGAACTTGTTGTCTTTAGGACAACTAGATGATCTTGGTTGCAAGGTTGAAATTGAAAACAAAATCATGAAAATAATTCAAGGTGTGCTTGTACTTATGAAGGGAGAAAGATAGCAACAAATTTATATATATTGAAGGGAGAGACTTTGCAAGAGGCAGAAGCATCAATTGTTTTAGGATGTTCAAATGTAATGATATGGCATCAAAAACTTGGACATATGTCTAAATAAGGAATGAATATTTTTTTTGAGCAAAAGTTACTTCCAAGGCTCACAAAGGTATCTCTGCTTTTTTGTGAGCATTGAGTTATAAGCATGCAGTATCGGTTGAAGTTCAACACATTACATTCTAGAAGCAAATCAATTCTAGAATTGGTCTACTCTAATGTATGGCAAGCACCAGTTCCATCCCTGGCAGGAGGGAAGTACTTTGTTTCCTTCATTGATGATGATTCTAGGAGATGTTGGGTGTATCCAATTAAAATGAAAGAAGATTGTTTCCAATCTTCAAAATTTACAAAGCGCGGGTAGAACTTGAATCTGGAAAAAAGATCAAGTATCTGAGTATAGATAATGGAGTAGAATACACTAGCAATGAATTTAATCAATTCTACCAGCAAGAAGGCATCAAAAGGTAGTTCACAACGACATACAGTACTTAGCAGAATGGAGAGGCAGAGCGGATGAATAGAACTCTGTTAGAGAGAACCAAAGCTATATTAATATCGTTTATTATGTGGTAAATTGGACCCCATCAACTACAATTGGGTTGAAGACATCAATGGAGATGTGGACTGGTAAACTATTTGATTATTCAAATCTTCATATATTTGGAAGTCTTGTGTACGTGACTTATAATACCCAAGAAACTACGAAGATGGATCTAAAATCCAGAAAATGCTTATTCTTGGGGTATGCTGATAGAGTGAAGGGGTATCACCTATGAGATCCCACTGGCCATAAGGTTATCATCAGCAGGAATGTAATCTTTGTAGAAGAGCTACAAAAGAAATTAGAAGATCATAACACATCAAAGAAAGATTCAGAGACTATTGTTGTTCAGCTGGAAAAGGAATCGTAAACATATTCTTCTGAAGTAGCCCCAGAACATGAGGTACAATGTTGGGTCTGCTTGTTTCCGGAACCCAACCTCTTCAGAATACCATAATACTGAGCGTGGTTCCTTGTAATCTCTTCTTGCTTTGATACCAAATATGTTGGGTCCGCTTGTTTCCAAAGCCCAACCTCTTAACCATCATCGATTCATAACTTGGCTTTGATACCATCAATGTTGGATCCCGCTTGACTCCGGAATCCAACTCCTGCAAAATCATGAAACGTGTGTGAATTTCCTGTAGGGTTAATTCATTTAACCCTCATAAAGCATGAGCAGGTTTCCTTGTAGGGTTACTTCAAAGTACCTTTATTAGCCATCATCAGTTCATCATCCTTTTTATAACATCTCAAAACCAAAAGGGTGAGTTCACATAGCAGAATCACAATAACCACAATTGATTTCTTAAAAAATGTAGCTCTTAGACTCTAGTTTATTTTAGAGCAAGAACCATCTCAATCGGAGCTCTATAGCTCAATATATGCCTAAGAAACCAAAGTATGTTCAAGGCCCAATCATGCTCTCCCAACCGACCCCTCAATTTTTTTTCATCAATCTTTTTGAACTTAACACCAATGGCAACAAATTTTTATAAAGAGATAGGAAAATGTGGTAGGAATCTATCACTTCAAGAATCACCTCAATTGGAGGCCAGACAAAGAAGTTATGGCCAAACAAATCAAACATGTTCATGTCTTTACTCATATTGTACATGCCTTGGATCAATTGCCATAACACTCACTATAAGTGTTGGATTGACTTCATTTTTAGACTGTTTGAAAGAAGACTTCTAGATCTACAACTTCTGTGAAGACTTCGAAATGAAATTCTATCATTTGGAGGGTCAAAACATGGGTCGTGTAAACCAACACGGGCAGACCGTGTAATCTTCGGGTGAAAATGTGCTCTTACGCCAGAAACACATGACCCGTGTGATTTTACACGGGCAGGCTGTGTAACCTTCGGGTGATACGAAATTTTCACCCTCCAAGACCCCTCCAAAGGATCCTAAACCCATCCTAACATCCCTTTTACTCATACTCTTCTCCAATACCACCCTTCTAGTGACAAAAACCACTTCATATCCATTCAACTACTAAAAACATCTCATTAATCCTTGGATCTGGATCTCAACTCCAAAGGATTCATCACCCACAATCTTTCCAATTTCAACATGTTATTCTAACACTAGTAACAATTGGAAATCTCAACCAAGGATAAGCACATCCATCATTCTCAAACTTTAAAGAAACATAATCATTCAAAAAGAACTTCTCAATTCTCATTCTCATTTCTAAACAACATCATTCATAACAATTCAACTACCAATTGGAATTCATTAAACTCTCAACCTCAATTCATTTGACTTTTCACATTCAACAACATCTCATGATTCTTAAGATTCCTATCTTTCTTTTCCATAGTATCTCACTTATATGTATATAACAATAGTTCATGCTCAAGATTCGTCATCTCAAGTTGATAGCTTCTTCAAATACATCTAATTCCAACTCAACTCATGTCATCCATACACAAATCATATGTCATTAACATCATAAGATAAATGTTTACAAAGCTTTAATAGCATCTCATGCCACATTACATCATCAATATCAAAATCCGAAATACAAAAGATACAAAATCCCATAATTCTCAACACATGTCTAAAGTCTTATTTTTACGTCAATCCAACTTAAAATACAAAATAAGCATAATCAAACGAAGGCCTTGACTTTCTTTCACCTGATCTCTTTCTCATCACCTGGAGATGGAAATGAAAGGGGGTGAGCTTAAAGCTCGTGGGTAACAGGTTTATAACGGATAACAAGCAAAACCATTCGAAAAGTTCATTGTCATAGAAAATTCTCATTGAATTATAAAACACATGTTCCTCAAAATTCTTGTCATGAAATCAAAATCATAAACAACACAATTTATGCATTTTTCATAAATCATAAATACATAAGCACATCATAATGGTTTAGGTGGATCCGTAACGGAATGTACTACATATTTTCCATGAGGGACCTGTGTAGCTGTGAATAGAACGTACTATCGTAATCCCACAAAATGGTCTTGCGTAACCGTAACTTATGGGAATCCACGAGGGAGCTCCATGCCACTAGTGGGCAGGCAGGAGAAGTCTTTAGACAAGTGAACTTGACTGACAAAATAGACCATCACAAACACACATAGCATGTAATCATGACTTACAAAAAGATTGACCAAATGGCAACATTTCGGTAACTTGTTTTTCATGAACATGCAATTTTTCGAAAACCCTTTCATTTAGCAATTCACAATTCTTCATCAAAATTTCATACACCAAACATGTAGCAATTTCTCAAATCAATCACAAGTAATAAAAGTAACATTTATAAAGTAATTGAAATCATTTTATTCTCTTGATTCAAAAGAAAACATTTATGGCTCATTACTCAAATTATAAACATGAAACCCACCTTAATTTCCTTGCTTGAACACCTTGCTCCAAAAGCCTCTACTCTTGCTGCTCTTGCCTCTCTTGATTTTCTTTAACATTGACAAAAATCCCCAAATCAATAAGCATTCCAATTGAGAAACCCATAAGACATAATCGCTAAAATTGATCATAGAAAACTTAAACCCATGCATTTCTTAAGTTATATGAACCAAAATCTTTCTAAAAATCCAACAAGTCAAATATACTCTTACTTTGATCCTTCGCCAAATGAAGAGTTTGTTAGCTCTAATGGAAGCTCTCATCCTCCTCTTCCTTTTTCCTTCTTGAATAAACTTCAAAATCCCTCTCGAAAGCTTAGAAAAATCAAAATCTAACTTTTCTTCTTTCTTTTCTCCTCTTCTCCATCGACTCCTCTTCTTTCTTCTCTCTTCTCTTGGTTTCTTCTCTCCCAATTTTCGTTCTTGCTTCTTCCTTAAAAGCCAAGCAACCCTTCTTATTACAATTTTTTCATTAATGAGTGAACAATGTCCAATTTACCCTTACATATATGCCATGCAGCTTAAATGCTTAAGTGTTCTTCCCAAAATGCCCTCATACATATATACTCTTACAAGACTACTTTATTCAACTAATCCATATTTTAAAAATTCTACCAACATCAACATAATAATTAACTCCAAATAAAATAATTAATCTAGCAAAACCTCAAAATTCATTTAAGTCATGCTTAACTCCTTCCAAAATCAAGACCTTTTTTTAATCATCTAATTGAAGGAATTTGATAGCACTTCCTGCTAAAAAAATGTTCCTCATTGTCTTAAGTTTCTAATGACACCAAAATCATTCAATTTGGTTTAAAAATCTAAAAGTTATACCCTAAACATTTCTGAACAGTTCTTATGCTAAAATAATATTATGTGTTCAAATTCCATCCGAAAATTGATATTTTTAGAGATTGAATTCAAACTCGATTTCACCAAACTATTTGTAACCTATTTCTCTACTTTTATCCAAATTAAGAATCATCTCATTTGGATAACTAGATCAAAAGTTATGGCCAAAACACCAAATCATTCTCAACGAACATGTTTTAATTACATTTTCCAAGTTTTAACTACCAACATTTCACATATAACCCATCTTATACCTAAACCATATTTTCTACTTCATTTCCAATTCAAGAATTCTCTTTTTCTTTACACATGAATAATTGCCATCAATTTCTCATTTAACAATTCTAGCTTCTAAGAAAAGTTCAGGGTCCAACAGCTTTTGTGTTTGTTTTGAGTTAAACAATACACATTTCATGATAGTAGTTTATAATGAAATCAAGTTAGTAGAATACTTCATTTTGATATGAAGTTTTAAATTTAATTTTAACATATATCTTTATTTATTTTTACAGATAAATGGAGGAAAGTTCAAGTATTCTTGACGATTCAATCACTTAAGGAAAATTCGATTATCTAGCTTGGGCTCATGCTAGATTGAATACTAGAATGAAGAACTATACCATTTTTTTGTATTGTAATAAGCATTTAAAAGGTGGGAGGAGAATCACCAAATTAAAAATTCATTTAGTTAGGATCAAAGATGATGTGGAGCCATGTAAGAAAATTAACCATAACGTGAAATGACAAATAAAAACTTTGCTTAAAGAGTATCAGTATGAGAAAGACAAAAGATAATGACTGAATTACAAAATTATTAGTGAAATTTCTTTTTGCGATGATCAGGATGATACGAGAGATGTTAAAGGTGGTATTCTTACTTGATAAAAAGGGGTTATTGCACCTAATATGAGGAAGAGAAGAAGACACCTTTTTTTACACCACGAACAACTCCTGGAGCTTAACCTTCAAGTTGTAGTACCTTACAATATAAACAAACAGCTCATAATGTGAACATGACAATGGCTAGATGGTGTTATAAAGCGAGTGTATCATTTAATGTTGCTTAGTCTTATTATTTCTAGTTTATAGTGGATGTTGTTGGCCCTTGTCTAGGATATAAAACTCCTTCAATTGATTACGACACAAGTAATCTTCTAAATAGCTCTGCTTATGAAATAAAAAGTTATTTAGATGAAATTAGAATGAATTAGGCAACTTATGGGTGTTTAATCATGTGTCATTGTTAGAAAAATATAATACATGAGCCTATTATCAAAAATTTTGATTTATTTTGCTAAAGGGGTGATATTTTTGAAGTCTATTAATGCCATTGATAATAATTATATTTATCAAGTAGTTGGAAAAATGTTATAAAGCAAACATAATTCTTTTTATTGGACTTTTTGCGCTGCATATTGTATTAACATAATGTTGGAAAATATAGGAGATCTTAAACACTTTCCTATCATTGATGAAACTGTGTAAAATGTAAAAAAAAAATGACCAAGTTCATTTATAGTCATGCACAAGTCCTAAATTTAATGAGAAAGGATTTCACTAATAATAGAAGATTGCATTGTCCTCCTATATTAAGATTTACAACTAATTTCTTATTATTTCAGTGTCTTGTTCTAATGAAAAAAAGTTGAGACGAATATTTACAAGTGATAAATGAGTTCCATCTCAATATATGAGGTCTAATATTGGAATGGTGATTTCTAGAATTATACTTAATGATCATGAATTTGGGTCACAATGACAATTAGTCATCCTAGTTTATGAGCCTTTGGTAAAAGTATATTGTTTGACTAATAACGATGAGGAGACAACAATGGTTTACTTTTAGGTTTAATTACCAAAAAGGCCTAAACTTTTGTCAATTTTCAATTATAGCCCACTCTTTAAATAGTAGCAATAAAATGCCCAAACTTTCAATTTTTTTAATTCTAGCCTAAACTTCAAAAATTAGCAATAAAAGGCATAAAATGTAAAAAATTTTCAATTCTAGTCCGTTGTTAGTGTTTTCGTTAAGTTTGTTGATGTGGCTTACTACTTGTTTTAGAAACCTTAATTATTAATACACGTCAGCCAAAATTAATACAACAAATAAAGATTATTGAAATGACGTCGTTTAATCACATAATTAAAATGAAATCGTTGTTTAAAAATGACCTAAATTAGATTATGTAGCCCCAACGACCTTACACTTTGATTTCAGTTTTTCCTTTCGTTATCAGTTTGTTTTCTCGACGCCCTCACCTTTCGATTTTCAGAATACGTAGCTCTAATGCCCTCACACTAAGGGCATCAGGAGAATGAACTGAAACAAAGCTTAGGGTAGCGCGTTGTAATGTGAGAGCAATTTAGGGCATCAGAAGAACAAATAGAAAACAAAAGGTTGAGGGCATAAGGAGAATAACTGATAACGTCGGGCTAGAATTAAAAAAAATGAAAGTTTAAGCATTTTATTGCTATTTTTTAAAGTTTGGGCTAGTATTAAAAATTTGAAAGTTTGGTTATTTTATTGATACTTTTTAAAGTTCGGGCTATAATTAAAATTTTGACAAAAGTTTGAGCTTTTTTAGTAATTAACCCTTATTTTTATGATGTCAAGGAGATGGCAAAGGAAGTAATCAAGACCAATTTAAAAAATAGGCCTTCTATATATATATATATATGTATATGTATATGTATATATGTATATGTATATATGTATATGTATATGTATATATGTATATATGTATATGTATATGTATATATGTATATGTATATGTATATATGTATATGATATCTTGTAGTCATTGATGAAAGATGGAAAAGGAAATTTTACTCTCCTTTCATTGCAACTAGGACATTTTTTTTAATCTTAATGTTTATTTTAGACCAAGTCTTACAAATAAAGCTGAAGCTAATAGGAGAATACTATTAATTATCACAATTGTTGTACATGAGAAGATGCAAAATCTCTTAAGCTCACAAATAGAGGTTTACAAAGATGCATATGGTATTTTAAGATGCCTATTGCAATTTGTCAAAGAGACAAACTTAATTCAGATAGATATTTTTTCGCTTTTGTTACATCTTGGAAAAAAAATCATCACTTTTTTTTATAAGGTCTCTTTTGTTGTCTTATAGTTGATTGACATGACCAATTCAAAAGTGGTGTTTCAGAATTATAAAGGATTGTAATTCAAATTCAGTCAATTCATGAGTGCAACAGGGTGTAAACGGAATTGAAACATATTTGAATTTATCCATTCTAAGAAAAAGAATATATAGAACTACAAAAGATTAAATGATTTGGTCTTTATTCGATACAACTTACAGCTTTGAGAAAAATGTTATTATCATTGTTAAATTAAATATAATTTCTAGTAATTTTTTTAATTATTTTATTTTATTTATTAGCTAATACTCTTAATAGAATAAGTAGTTCTATATATCCAATTTATCTTTATTAAATCAATTTTTTTAGCAAAATGGGTTTATAAGGAATCAAGTTAGTATATGAGAGTGGCTTAGAAGATAATCTAGGCTGTGAAAGTATTGACATGTCACTTGGCTTAATGAATTTGAATGATGATGATACTCTTCTCACTACTAAGGATTTTATACTAAATGAAAATTAGGGTAAATGTGATTTGAGTAGATATTCGGTTGAATGAAATTCTAGAATTTTCATTTCTTCTCTTTTTAAAAAAGAAATTTCACTTATATGTGATACATAATTTAAATTCTATATATGCAATATAAATATAAAGTTTTTAACTATAAGTGTTTTTGTTTTAGGTTTAGCATCTATTTGATTATGTTTCTCGATACGAACTCTTGTTGTAATACTTATGAAGTCATAGGCCTTTATTATTATTACTATATGATATTTTAATATAATTATTCTTTATAATGTGATGTAAATTATAACATTTTAAATGCTTTGCATTATTATCAGTTTTATGTATAAGATAATTAAATTATCTTTTTTATATTAATTGTGGTTATTGTTTATATGTGAAATATGTAAAAAGTAATATTAATAGAAATAAAGAGATAGTTATTATTTCAAATATATTATCATATTTTTTAGGTAAGGAGTTGATGTAAAATTAAAAATTATATAGCACAATATACTGATGGAGTATTTTGTAACTTTAAAAATTTAAAGACTGTTTATAATTTTAAAACTTATCCAAAACTGTATTTGATAGTGGCTTATATTAGTATTGTACTATACTGGAACTAAACTTGATATTGTTAGTGATATAATGTTCATAACATAGATCATAATACAATTATAGTCATAACAATTAATTCAATAACATATTCTAAATGCTCCATGGACTAGTACGATGATTCACTGGTAAGTTATTCTATGATCAATTTTAGAAATCAAAGTTCTACTTCCTTTCTTTATTAAGATTTAGCCGTCGCGCTTTATTATTCATCAGATGGAGCAGCTTTGTTTGAAATTTCTATGGGAACATAACTCGGGGAAGCACAGAAGGCATTGGCATTCTTGGTCTGGGGTTGCACTGCCGGTAGAGCAAAATGGCCTAGGTTTCAGGGATTTTAGCTTGACTGTCTCAGCTTATGCCTGTAAGCTTTGGTGGAAATGGAAAACCAAGAAAGGGTTATGGGCTCTCTATCTCAATTGGGTCTCTTGGAAACACTCAGTAGTGAGCTGTCGGTTGGTTAAGGCTGACACTTTCATGAGGGCCAGACACGAGTTATAATTCACGATGGGTCCTATTCATTGCTCTATGACAACTGGAGCGCTCAGGGGTCTCTAGTGAATTTCTTTGATTTAGGAGATGCGGAGTATGTTAGTACGAAGAGGGGACCTTATTATATACCCCAGGGTCTCGTGAAAGGATCAAAGACGAAGGTAGTGCGGAATACCTAGATTCGAATCCATCTCTGATTCCGATGCCGATTTCGAGCTCCAAACGCCTTTGAATCTCCCGGGTCCTTTAGCGGAAAATGTTCACCGACTCACGAGCAAGGCCTTTCTATAGTTTCCTCAATTCACAAGCTCTCTTAACGGGTCAGAGAACTTGATGCTCGTGAAGGTCGTGAGTAATTGCAGGAGAACTTACCTTTATATAGCTTCCATATTAGGCTTCCCCATCACAAGGCCGATATGGACCCGGTCCACACTAATTGGGACCTATTTTTCCCCAATACTTCGACCCATAGATTTAGATCATTTATTGGGTCACTTTAATATCTTTATCTAGATTAAATAGCGTAACTTAACTAGTAATTTATTTAAAACCAAAATTACAATTAATGTTAGTCCAACTTTATAAGACATTGACAAAATTGCCCCTAAGGACAAAAATGTCTAACAATCTCCCCTT
>JANZLX010155709.1:0-15625 GCA_025531955.1 Erythroxylum orinocense
GCGTCATGAATATGGATCTACCTAAACCATTTCTGTGCTTATGTGTTCATGATTTGTGAACAAGTTGATGCATTCATATTTTATGACTTATGAATTTGAATACATGATGAGAATTTGAGAAACAAGCATTTTGTGGACTTCAACAAGAAATTTTGATAACAATGAACTTTTGAATGGTTTTGCTTATTTTCCCATTATAAGCTGTTACCCACAAGCTTTCGAGCTCACCCCCCTCTCTTTCCCCATCTCCAGGTGATGAACAAGAAACAGAGTGGAAGTCAAGACATTACTTCGGATATGCATGTTTTGTTATGTTTTGGAATTATTGATGTAAAACAAGGTTTCAAATGTATTTTGAGAATTATTGGATTTTGATATTGGTATTGTATTATGGCATGAGTTGCCATTGAAGTTTGTAAACTCTTATTTATGATGTTAATGAAAAAGGGACTTGTATATGGACAAGAAATGTAAATTTGTATATAGATGACTATGATGAATGTTGCGCATGAATGGTTGGTATATGTATATGTATATATATATATACACAGCCGTAAGATATTATGGAAAAGGGCACATAGGAATCTTGGATGATGAGATGTAGCTAAATGTGACAAGTAAAATGAACTAAGATTTAAGAATGGATAAAGATAAGTTGGAATCCAAATGTTTATGAAATGAGGTGAAGTTGAAAAATTACTTAATTATGGATGAGGTTAAGTTGGAATTAAGCTCACTTAAAGAAGTAATCCGGCTTGAGTTAATGATTTTGAGCTTGAATCGTTGTGATATGTATGTGTATATAAGTGAGATATTGTGGAAAAGAAATAGGAATTATGTGTGGGTAAGAATGAGGTTGTAATAGTTAAGGAAGCGGATTTGGGACAATTTCAAGTTTTCAAATGGATAAGATTTATGTCTGATTCAAGGGAAAATTTGAAATAATCTAAGTAAAACTGGTCAAAGTTGTCTACATAGAAGTTGTAGATGATCCTTTTATCTTTCCGTCGCTATAAATTTTGTAATTTTTGGATGTCGGAGTTAAGAGATATTATTGATACAAGTTATGATGTTGCATGGAGTGTATGAACATGACAACTATGATATATGATGGGAATTTGTGGTTTTGATGAACCAAATGGATTGATATTTTAGAGTTTTGTGAAATGAACTTGGTGTTTGAATTGTTATGAAGTGATTTTTCATGAGAAGAAGTGAATTTGTGAAGATTATAAGTGTATATAGCGTTAGGATGAAGGTTGGAACCTTTGGAGAGGGTTTGGAGGACTTTGGGGAGCCCCAATGTCCGCTTAACGGACATAAGGTCCATTTAACGGACCTTATCGAGTGTAAAAACACCCATTGGCCAGTCTATATCCGTTAAATAGACATGGATGTCCATTTAACGGATATTCTCGGGTCATTTTGGCCTCCTAAGCCTGATGCATGTCCGTTCCGTTTAACGGACATTCACAGGACAGATGGTGATTTTTGACACTGTTAGAAACATAATTAGACTTTGTGGTCTTCCTGAAAGTTGTAGGTCTAGATGTCTTCTTTCTAATGGTCTAAAAACGAAGTCAATCAGACATCTAGATTGAAAGTTATGGTGATCGTGCCAAGATAGGTTCAAATCAATTTGCATTAAAGTAATTGAGAGGTTTGTTAGGAGATCATGATTAGGGTTTGAGCAGACTTGAGCTTTTTAAGATTATCTTAAGCTATAGAGCTCCGATTGAGGTGATTCTTGCTTCAAAGCGAACTAGAGACTTAGAGCTATGATTTATTTGAAGAATTCAAATTGAAATTTAGATTTGAAGATTTCTAAATTCTGCTCACAAGCAGGAGAAATGAGTTCAAGCATGGTGACTGATTTGTATGGGCACGCCATTGAGTAATTTGTGAGGAAATTTTTGGGATATTATGAGAATGAAAAAAAATTGATGGCTAATGAGAGTTTAATGCAATAACCCTTCAAGGTAATATGTATGCTCACGTTTCATGATTTTCGCAAGAGGTTGGGCTTTGGAATCAAGCGGGGTCCAACAGATGTATGTTTGAGCAAGAGAGTCGGGTCTCAAAAACGGGATCCAACATCAGGAATAAAACAAAGAAAAGAATCCTCTTGCCTATAAGAAGAGAGTTAGAAGGTAGTAGAATGGTAGTTTGTAAAGGTAAGAAAGGGGTACTATTTCAACAAAGACTAACAACTCATATAATGGTGACCTTATTCATTTCATATTAAGAAAGAATTCATATATGTTATAAAAAGTTGATCCTATTCCTTTCATAAAGGGGTCAGGTGTAGATTTCTTCTCAAGAAAGTGATGCACTAAATGAATCACAAAGGAAGGAAAAGGTAGATGTCCAAGAAACTAGAACAAAGAAGAAGGTAACCAAAGTTCAAAGATATAACATCTCAACAAGGATAAAGTAAATAAAGAGGTTGGACCAATTAAAAGAACAAGGAGTTAAGGATGTATATATTAATCTTTTCGAACTGTCAACAATAATAACATTTATCACCTTTGAGAATCCAAAACACCAAGACCTATGTGAATATCAAAACCAAATCCAAATTAGGTTATACCCTTTTGTTGTGGAAATATACAAAGAAACTAGTAGTGTCAGGGAAGAGCATGTCAAGTGTCACCCCTCTACTGATATCCACACTCATGCGAGACTGAATATCCCCTTCTGATGTGCTAACACTACTTTTTGAGACCTCTCCCTCTCTCTATTTATAGCAGAGGACGTCTCCTTTAGGGTATTTGAGTAGATGAGAGAAGATGATGTTCTTCTTTCTTCTAGTCATACTATATCTCCATATATATAGTAAAACCCTAAAGCCCAAATCTGATTAAGGTCTAATAAATGCTTAGTCTACTTGGTGTACGACCTGTAGGCTTATTTAATATCAGTAGGAGGCTTAAACTTCTTTTATGCCCATAAGTTATAAGTGGTCTTCCGCAAGACATAATAACTACCTAATATTAAGTCAAAATACAACAACTACCTAAATTACAACTGATCAATTAGAATACATTCTAAATTAGCTCGCGGGGACATACACTAACAATCTCCCACTTATAAAAGAACGAATTATCCTCAAATAGTCTCTTTGTCTCATTATATCTCAATTGAGCATAAGGCAAGAAATAGTGTCATCCTCAATAGGCTCAATCATGTTTCTCGATTATGAGTTATTATACTGTGAAACAAACAACTGACATTCACCTCACAACTATGCAATTTTTCAATCTCAACTCTTCGAGGGGCCTAGAGATATCTTTCTCCCATTATATAGAAGAGATAAAATTCAATCTTGTTCATCCACATTCCTCCATATGATTCATAGCATGCTCGAGCATTGTTTTAATAATCACCTTTTATGACTGACATTTGACAATGTCAAAACAAACTAATCCACATATAGGAAACCGTGACAAACTTAAGTCAAAGGACTATATTCAACAACTGTGATGAGAACCACTTATGACACTTATATAACAATCCTTAAAGTGTTCTCATAATGGGTCGGTCGAATTACTTGTTCTCCAACATGTATCCACATGATTAACATAATATCTCTATAACACGCTAGTCTCGACGGTTATTATTTTCCCTTACATTATTGACATTAACTAGGGACCTTTAAAATAACTGTATCCATATTACAATAGGGTATCACGATCAAGTCACGCACTTGATGGCCAATTGTCAGATGCACATTATTCATGGTATGATAATTCAAATTTATTTATAACTCCATTAAAAAATGAACATAGTAAATAAGAACTGGGTATTACTAATGGATTATCCAAATGCATATCACAAAATTACAATCTTATATAATCACACATCCAAATTCATAATACCTAATGCTTCAATATGATGGTCATGCTTAGCTTGTGATAGAGATTTAGTCAACGAATCAACTATATTAAGATCTGTTGACACTTTGCATACCTTCACATCACCTCTTTCAACAATATGTTGAATAAGGTGAAAATGTTTGAGTATGTGTTTAATCTTTGATGAGATTTTGGTTCCTTAGCTTAGGCAATGGCTCCACTATTATCACAATGTTAGGAACCACCCCAAGTTCAATGATGAACTTTCTAACCCAAACAACCTCCTTTTCTACTTCTAAAGTAGCAATGTACTCTACTTCTGTTATTGAATTAGCAATTGTGTCCTGTTTGGAGCTCTTCCAACAAACTGCTCCACCATTAAGGCAGAATACAAATCTTGACTATGATCTGAAGTCATCTTTATCTGATTGGAAGCTAGCGGCAATGTAACCATTTACAATGAGCTCTTCCTTAGCTCCATAGATCAAGAACATGTCCTTAGTTCTTCTTAAGTACTTAAGATTGTTCTTAACAACTATCCAGTGGCTTTTCACCCAATTCTTACTGATATTTACTCGTCATGCTTAAAGTATAAGCAACATCCACATGAGTACAAAATATGGCATACATGATGGATCCTATAATAGATGCATATAGGATCCTACTCATGTGGTTTTGCTTATCTGGTGTCGAATGGCATTGAGCTTTAGTAAAAAAACTATGTCATATGATATGGGTAAGAAGCCTTTCTTAGATTCTTGCATATTGAATCTATGCAAAACCTTATCGATATAAGTGCTTTGACTTAGTCCAACCAGCCTTCTTGATCTATCTCTATAGATCCTAATACCCAAGATGTATGCTTCCTCGCCCAAATCTTTCATGGAAAAACAACTTCCTAACCAAGTTTTCACATATTGAAGCATAGTAATGTAATTTCGAATGAGTAGTATGTCAACTCCAATGAGTAGTATGTCATCTATATACAAGACTAAGAAAACAATTATACTCCCACTAGTCTCCTTATAAACACAACGTTCTTCTTCATTTTTTTAGGAAACCAAGCTATTTGACTGCCTCATTAAAATGAAGATTCCAACTCTAAGAAACCTACTTCAATTCATAAATGGATCGCTGAAGCTTGCATACTTTCCCAGTATTTATGGGAGATGTGAAACCTTCAGGTTGTGTCATGTACAGATCCTCTTCCAGATTCCTATTAAGGAAAGTTGTTTTCACGTCCATTTTTCAAATCTCATAATCATATAATGTGGTAATTGCTAGGAGGACGCGAATGGATTTAAGCATTGCAATTAGGGAATAGGTCTCATCATAATCAATACCATAAATTTTCTTGAAACCCTTAGCCACCTATCACGCTTTGTATATATGTAAATTTCCATCCATATCAACTTTTTTCTTGAAAACCCACTTACATTCAATGGTTTTGCACCATTAGGTGGGGTCAACCAACACCCATACTTTATTTTGCTACATGGATTCCATTTCGCATTCTATGGCTTGAAGCCATTTATTAGAGTCAAGGCCCATCATTGCTTCTTTGTAGGATGTAGGTTCGTCATCTTTTATCAGTAATAAATAATGATGTTCAATCCCCATGAAACCATATCTTATGGGCTTGTGACAGAACCTTTCAGACCTACATTGGGTTGGTGTCATAGGTGTAGTTTCTACAATATTTTGTAGATCAAAACAAGGCTCATATTATGATGGAGCATTCTTCTGTGACTCTTGAATTTCTTTAAGATGTACTTTACTCCCACTAGTTCCTTTAGAAAGAAATTCTTTCTCTGGAAAGAACCCATTTTAAGCAACAAACTCGTTGTTTTTGGTGGGATTATAAAAGTAGTATCCTTTAGTTTCCCTTACCCCATAAAGAAGCATTTATCATATTTGGGTCCAATTTTTTAGATGTTAACCTTTTAACGTAAGCTTCACATCCCTAAATCTTTATAAAAGATAAACTAGGAACCTTTCCTATCTACATCTCATACGATGTCTTTTCTACTGCCTTCAATGGACTTCTATTTAGTGTAAATGTAGTTGTTTTAATAGCATATCCCCAAACGGACAATAGAAGATTTGCATGACTCATCATATATCGAACCATGTCTAATAATGTTCGATTCCTCCTTTCAGACACACCATTCCATTGTGGTGTTGAAGGTGGAGTGAGTTATGAAACTATTCCACACTCTTTGAGATGGTCATCAAACGCTCGACTCAAATATTCACCACCTCGATCAGATTAAAGGGCTTTTGTTGTCTTTCCAATTTGGTTTTGTACTTCATTTTTAAAATTCCTTGAAACTTTTAAAGGATTCAGGTTTATGTTTCATCAGATAAACATAACCATATCTACTGAGCTGATCAGTAAGTGTAATGAAGTAATGAAAACCTCCTCTACCAATAGAATTTAACGGCCCACATACATCAGTATATTTGAGTGCTAATAAATCACCAGCCTTCTAACTATATCTAGTAAAATGTGCTTTAGTCATTTTTTCTAATAAACAAGATTCATATGTCTCATATGATTCAAAGTCAAAAGAGTTTAAAAGTCCATCATTTTGGAGCTTATGTTAGCGCTTCTCGTTTATATGTCCCAAACGATAATTCCAAAGGTAGGTGGGATTCGAATAATTGGATTTGAATCTCTTAGAATTTATGTTATAAATAGGCCTTTCCAAATTTAGAACATAAAGCCCATTCTCTAATTAGGTGCTACCATAAAATATGTCATTATGAGAAAATTAACAACAATTGTTCTTAATCTTAAAACAAAAGCCTTCCATGTCCAAAAATGAAACAGAGACAGTATTCCTCTGTATAGTAAGTACATGGTAGCAATTATTAAGTTTTAAAACCATGTCTGAAGGTAAAGATAAATGAAATGTCCTTACAGCTAAAGCAACAACTCTTGCTTCATTGCCTATATGCAGGTCCACTTCACCCTTTGCCAAAGTTCTACTATTTTGCAGTCCCTGCACATTCACACAACTGTGAGAACCACAACCATTACTTCTATAACGTAAATAACTAAAGTAGAAGTGTCATTACCCTTCTTCTTCTTCAGATCTTCCAAATATTTCTTGCAGTTTCTCTTCTAGTGACCCGACTCATTACAATAATGGTAAAGATCATCATTAGAAGGACCAAGCTTAGACTTTGGGTTAGGATTAGGATTGGCTTATTCTGATTCTTAATCGGACCTTTGCCCTTGCCTTTCCCTTTCCCTTTACTATTCTCTTGTTTCTTAAAACCTTTCCCCTTTTGGACCATGAGGACTTAGGGTTAGGGTCCTTCTTAATTTTCAGCTTAGCAATCTTAAGCATCCCAAACAACTTAGCCAAAGATTTATTTAGATTATTCGTATTATAGTTCATAGAAAAGTATCACAATCATCTAGCAGAGATTGAAGGATGATGTTAGTAGCCAACTCTTAGCTTATAAGAAATCCCGATCTTTCCTAGTTCTCAATAAGGCTTATCATCTTAATGACATGTGGTCTAACTGGGCTCCCTTTTGCCAGCTTGCACTCCAAGAGAGAATTCACAGCTTCATATCTCTCATTTTGTGCTTATTCCTAAAACAGATTTTTCAAGCTTGTAATCATCTCATAGGCTTCCATGTTTTCAAACTACTTTTGCAAGTCTAGGTTTATAGTTGCCAACATGAGATAGCTAGCATTGAGCACTCATGCTTCTTACAAGCATTCCTTTCAGCAAGGGGAGCAGTGGAAAGAGATGCCCTTTTGGGGACTGGCTTTTTAAGGACATGGTCCTTCTTTGCTTACTTGAGAACAATTCTGAAGTTCTATACCAGTCCAGAAAGTTTGAACCATTCAACTTGTCCTTCTCAAGGACAGATTGCAATGAAAACTTGATGAAGAGTTGGTAGTCATGATTATCTACAATAAAATGTGCAAAGTTTTAGTGATATTTTCATTAATAAAATCCAATTCTTAACAATTAAGAATCTTCCACTATACTGATATAGCAAATGTCCCTTATAACAAGTATAGTGGTCCAAGATCCATATTTCACCAAGACCCAAGTTAACTTTGGCTCATCGCCTGAATCTTAGTTATTTAGGTAAGCAACTTTTGCTAATTATATCATATATGACTCTTGGTTATTGGGTGACATCTTATGTCCCGACTCCTAAATTTATGCCTCAAGATTCAAAACCATTTTGGTAACCCCGTTTAGTAAACCAATTCTCATTTATAGGTAACCGTTACCTATCATGTTGGACTTAAATAATCAAGAGCACCTTGATTTGACAAGCCAATTACTCAACGATTCAAGTCCTTGTAGGTGTAGATTTGGAAAGGCATGAATTATTACTTAATATTGTTAAGGGACTAAGTTGATAATGAATTTTCTATATATGTGCATGAAAGAAATCATAAGTAAAAGTATGAATAAAGTAGAATTGACATGATATAGTATGGCCCTTAAACTATGAAGATCTAACCTCCAATAGGAATGTCTTGTAGCCAATGGATCGCCATCCTCGTGCCTCCACTCTAGTTAATTTGATTCTTTAATTAACTTTTAAGGTACAATATTATAACTGAAACTAGTAATAATCTAATTATTACATAAAAACATAACGACACACAGGCCATATCCAAAATTTAAAAAAATGTAACGACACGTAAGTTTTATCCAAAATGTAAAACAAATATAGGCCATACTATTCACCATTCATAATCAAGGCATGATATCAAATATCAAAGCATACAAAACACTAAACATAAGAAAACAAGTGATCGATATAAAACGCAAAATTTGGCAAGGTCAGGGGGTCAAAGGGCAGTGTCCCTCGTGGGTTCCAAGAGGCAGCGCCCCTGACAGCGATCTATAGCAAGTTAAGGCCCAATGAATGTTCAGTTTGCTTGGTGTATGACCCTATAGGCTTATTTAATATCAGTAGGAGACCTAAACTTATTTTAGGCCCACAAGTTATAAGCGGTCTCTAGCAAGACATAATAACTACCTAATATTAAATAAGGTCAGAATCTGACACTTCCTAAATCACAACAGATCAATTAGAGTGCATTCTATAATTGGTTCATGGGGTATACACTAATAGTATGTAGCTTATATTTCTTTACATTTATGGACTACTCATGTGAACTTATTACATATGTGGTCCTATTTATTAATGGGTAACTCATATAGTCTTATGTAATTATTAACATCTCACTTTTTTATCTTTTGATGATTTGTA
This sequence comes from Erythroxylum orinocense, assembly GCA_025531955.1. NCBI lineage: Eukaryota > Viridiplantae > Streptophyta > Magnoliopsida > Malpighiales > Erythroxylaceae > Erythroxylum > Erythroxylum orinocense. The sequence goes on from JANZLX010155709.1 coordinate 9,114, forward strand.
TGTAACTATAATATCATACATAAGGAATCATTTTGTTGAAGTTTTGAATTTATTGACTACTTTTATGATGCTCCTATATCATATGTAAACTAAATTGAATAAACTTGATTTGAATTCATAGTTATATGTCCAGGAGCAATTTTGTTTGTAAACATATGCATTAAATAAAATAACAACTTATTTTAAATAATTTAATACATAATTTCATAATTTAAATACAATATTTAATATATAATGTCATAAGGTATAGTTCATCCCATCCCTATTGCTTATACATACAAATACCAATTATAGCACCAGATATAAACCAATACCATATCATCAAACTCCATACCCAACTAAATCTACTATCTTCTTTTTGTTTATTATAAACCGTATTCTGTTCTTTTAAGATATTAAAAACACGTAGACTTTTTAAAGTAAATTTTTCATCAAATGACTCAAATAAATTGCATCATTCACTTTCCTATAATAAATAAGATAAATAGTCATCTATTTGTTATAATCCTTATTTTATAGTAATTAAACTATACATAAGAGTACCCCACATTTTAGATATCAAAAGAACTCCTTATAAGGTTCTTTAATGTCCAAAAAGTTTGCAAAGGAGTTTACAATCCATAATTGCAATACACATTGACATATTATTGCAAACTTGCTATTGTTAATGTTGATGGTTCTATATATCAAAATCTAACAAAATTCTATCAAGAATTCACTTAACACAACACCAAATCATATTTTATCCACTGGAATCAATACAAAGGTAAGAAATAATTGAGATAAACAAATCCAAGTTATATAACTAAACAAAGTAACTAACTAACTCACTTACTAAATAAAGAAAAGAAATAGGCATATAAGAGCAGAATAAGTGGAATTTCTACTACCATAAAAATAAGAAATGCCTGATTTGAACTTAAGCTAGCAAAAAATCAATAAATGTAGCAATATAATACATATCTTCATCATGTATGCTCAGAAAAAAATGAGTATTTAATAAATCAGTACTTTTCCTTTTATAAAAAAGATTAAATTTCTTATAATTAACTTAAAACCACTATCATATATCAATTTAAACATTATTAAATAATCAACTTCAAATTAAATCCATATTATTATTAAATATATACATCATTCAAAACAAAATAAAAGGCTTATCTTCTACATCTAATTAAAGTGTAATCATGTAACACTATTTCCATGTTCTCACTATATACCACAAAACCAAGAAACTCACTCACTCACTCTTTGGTTCCTTTACACTTAAACATAGATAATGGCTATTGGTAATTAATAAGTTTTAGCAATCATGTACAATAACTTGTATACAACAACATATATATAACAATGATTGGAAATATTCACCAACTTATTCTCTCAATTACAATGTCTTCACCTTTTTTTTTTTTACAAAATAAAGGAGAAAATTTCATTAATAAAGAATGCAAATACAAACAAAGACTAGATAGGGGCTACCCTTCTATATGTAAAAGCTTAAATATGTTCCTCTACTCAGAGTATAGATTTAGAGAACACGGTAAGCTAAGAATTGAAGTTGGTTTATTCAAGTTACACTTGCCAACATAACAAGTTCACGGATGTTTGCCATAGTATCCGAGATGAGGGTTATGACAGATTTTTGCTTGGAGTTAAAATGCCTAACATTCCGCTCGTTCCATATGGTTTGTACAGTCATGAAAATAGATGCTATGTGGAATAACTTGGGAGTGTATCTTTGAAAGAAGAGTCAATGAATAGCATAAGAGAGAGTGTGTCCTTGGGAGGGCGATATGTTGTACACTTTGATAGCACCCCATATGCGGTTGGTTATCTCACACATGAAAAATAAGTGATCTATGGTTTTATCCACTATTAAACAAAAAGGACAAGATGTGTTAGTGTTTAGAAATTTGAGACGATTAACTGTGTTGAGGTGATTTTGTAATGCAAGCCATAAGGGAAAGGAAGTATTAGGAGGGATCCTCTTATGCCAAAAGATTTGATGCCAGTCCATTATTGGTTTCTTCGTTCATAGTAGGTCTCTCATGATTTTATTAGAAAGGTGGCAAGTAGGTCGATTGTGCCAAAAAAAAGCATCGTAAAGTTCCATTTTCCTTCAATGATGAATGTATCAAGTTTAGTGTGGCATGGAAAGTTGGTAGAGTTTCTTACCAATCTCAAATAATTGATGAGAAGACTTTGACTCGACCAGTTATCATACCATAATCATATCAACTTCCTCTTGGCCACAAAATAAGAAACATCATCTTTAACCAAATTTGACAAATGCAACAATTGTTTATGAAAGAAAGAGTTTGGGGTATTCATTTTTACTTCCTATATACTATGGCCCTTGAGGAAGTAGAAGTGGATCCATCTAATCGTTATTAAATTTTTGCCTTTAAGAATCCACTAAATCCTTTTCAAAATGATTATTTGATTAATGAGTTTAATAGAGTATACGATAAAGCCCTCTTCTTCTTTATGATAGTAAATATCAAATCATTTAATTTTTTCACAACCCTTCGCACTATTGGAAGAGTTCCATAAGAAATCTTTGAAAATTCTTTCAATGGATTTGATGACTCCTTTTGATAGAAATATATAAGAGCTTTAATAGAAGTGTAGAGAGTTAAGCACTGATTTAATGATTTGAAGTTTCCTTACAAAAGATAGAAATTGTTCACCTAGGTATGGATTCTATGGTGAATTTTCTGTATAAGAGGCGTGCATTTGAGAAAAGTAAGCCTTTTGTGTAGGTAAGCAAACCCAGGTATAAGATAGGTGGTGCATTCTCCTTCATTCAAGTGATTGAAGCAATACGTGAGGCCAAATTTGAAGCATCATTGAAGAGAATAAAATAACATTTATCAAGATTGATTTGCAATCTTGAAACAGATTGAAACTTTTGGAGGGCCTTTATATAGTTGTTGATCGACTCCAAATTTCTCTGCAAAAAGTAGCACGTATCGGTGAAAGACAAGTTAGTGAGCTTGATTTTCTAACACTTCATATGATACCTGAATCTGGGGTTAAACTCCACTTCTAGCTTGATTATGGAATTGAGTATTTCCATGCATAAGATGAAAAGGTAGGGAGAGAGTGGGTCTCCTTATCTTAGCCCTTTCTCAACTTTTAAATAGTTTAAGGGGCTACCATATATCAGGATTGAGTTGCTAGCAATTGTTACACATTATTGGATCTAGCTAATGTAGATTAGCGAAAAACCATAGGCCTTCATCATCTCCCAAATAAACTTTCAACTAATACTATGAAAAACCTATCGGAAATCAATTTTGATGGTGTAATTAGAGGTTGAATTTGATCTTTAATAACCTTTGAGAAGTTCTTGCACTATTAGGATATTGTCACCAATTTGTCGGTTACTAATGAAGGCTCCTTGATTGTCACTAATGAGTGGAGCAATATTTGTTTTCATTCTTGTTGCAAGAATCTTTGATATCAATTTGTAAAGAAAGTTTGCACAGGCTATGGCTGAAATCATTGAAGTAGTTAAGAGTAGAATTTTTTGGTATTAAACACGGGAATGTCTTGTTAATCTCTTTAAGAAGCACACCTTTGGGAAAAAATTTCCTTCACTACATTTTTAACAAACATACCTAAAATGTCCCATATTTTTAGGTAAAAGAGATCATTCAATCCATCGGGGCTAGGGGATTTAGTACCCTCTATATTGAAAACAACTTCCTCAATTTCCTTGTTTTCCACATATTTGGTAAGCAACTATGGTCCATATGGTTGATTTTCTTTCAGATTGAGAGCATTAAGATCTATAATTGGGATCGAGGCAACATTATGGGCTCCAAGTAAATTGCTAAAGTAAACAAAAGCCTCATCCATAATATCCTGTTGGCTTTAGAGGATTAACCCTTATTATTGGTAATGGATGAAATTCTATTTTTACTTTTATGGACTAGAATGGAGTTAAAGAAGAATTTTGAGCATTTATCTCTATCTTTGAGCCAATTGATTCAAGATCTTTGCTAAAGCAAGAAATTGTGATAGCTAACTAAATTCATATAATGAGAAAGAGTTAGCTTTTCTTTTGCAATAAGTGAGGGATCTTATGATGAAGAGGCAAGAATTTTCTAGATGTAAGTAAGCTCCTCCCTAGCTTTCAGCATAACAACTTTAGTCAAAACTCGTGATGAATGTAGAGTTTTAAATTCCTACTTGATTACTTTCAACTTCTCCACATAAATAAATTTTTTAGTTCCTTTAATGAAATAAGTAGCACCTTTTATACAAGCTTTGGTAAAATTGCGATATGAATCAAATAATTGTTAAATCTAAAAGGGAGATAGTTGATAGCCTTCTAAAAGAGATTCTTAATTTTAATTGGGGTGTGATCTAAAAAGAGAGGATCCTAGAATAGAGCATAGTTATTAGGGAATTGTGCACACCATTTAGCATTAACTAGTGCTCTATCAAGCTTCTTTTTAATAAACCAATGGGAGGATTTTTTATTAGACCAAGCGAATATGTGGCCAGAGAAATTCAGGTCTATCACTCCTAATGTTTCTACACACTACTTAAAATCATTTGACTAGTTATGAAGGTTATAGTTTCCTTGAGCCTCAGGTCTACACAAGATTGAGTTGAAGTCACCACAAATCAACCAAGGTATGTTAGAACCTTTACTGAAGTCAATAAGATTGTGCCAAAGGGTGGTCCTTTGGAACCCAAAATTGCTAGCATAGATAACAGATGTGAGGATGTCAACTTTCTCATGTAGAAATTCTAAAGTGCATAATCTGATCAGTGGAGTCGATGAGATCCATGTGAATTTCATCATCCCTATAGCATAAGATAATTCTTCCATTCACATTACGTGAATGATTAGTTATCTTATGCCAACAAGGTCTCAAGATCGATAACCAACCAAGATTCTCTATTTTTATTTTTGATTCAAGTAGTCCTACAATAAGACGCTTATCCATCTTGGCAAAATCCCTTAAAGCAACTTGCTTTGTTGGGTAATTTAGGCCTCTGACATTCCCCATAATTATGGACATATTAGAATAATTGGTATTTGGATCTTTTCCACTTGCTCTTTCAAGATTTCTTCCTCTCTACAATTTGAATTGGCATAGTCAATTCCTCATCTTCAGTGTCTACATCGTTTCTAGCTTGGGAAATTGATGAACATGTGTCTTCTATTGGTGTGTTGGTATTGTTACAGGGTATTGGTGAAAAGGTTTTTGTGAATTTGTCACTAGATAAAGGACTGTCAACATTGGGTTCTGCAAGTGTTGAAGGAGAGGGTATAGTCTTGGTATCTGCAGTGGATAAAGGAAAATGTAAAGATTTAGGAGTTACAGGTGATAAATGTGGGTTAACATAAGGAGGCTTTTGATTTATGATAGATGTTTCAACATGGGCTGGAATACAATGTCCTGAGTGGCCTTTGTAGTTGACGGAGGTTTTGACCCTCATCACTTATGCTCTGCATTTCTTCCTTAACAGTGATATTTCCCATTAACTCATGGTAGCTACTGGTTTAGAATGTTTTTACCTGTGGGTTTCCAAATTTTCCCTTGACGGTTGGGAAGAGGTTTCCATTGATAGGAAAAAACAATACTGTCCTCCTATAGCTTGTGTCCTTCACCAAGTCTCATAATAGGAATTTCATTTAGAAGGTCTTTAGAGAGCTCAACATTTACATAAATATGGGTGATTGATCCCAAGTTTCTTATCTAAATTGATGACATTTTCATGGTTTTTATTACACTTCTTAGCTCTTATTTTCAGATTTTATGCTTAATTTGACTCTTAAGTGCTTGCCTTTACTTTATGTAGTTTGAAAGTAAAATTATCACAAATAATTAGTAATTGCACTAAATTAAATTTCTAAAACAATTGATACTACAAACTACCATTTCTTTATTATAGGAGACTCAAGAAGTAGAGCCAAGGAGTAAAGGATGAAAATGATAAGTTAACAGGGCAACAGGAGAGTTCACCGCAGTGAATGTTAATACTTTGTCGTGGCGAAGTATGAAAAATTCACACAGAAATTTTTCGGGAGAAGTTCATCGCGACGAAAATTGAAGCTAAGTAGAAAAACCTTTCAGGAAAAGTTGGCTACGGCGAAACCTTCAAACTAGCGTTGACCCAAACCATTTTTAAAGAAATTACCCACTGTACAACCTGATCCATCAACCCAATTTGTAAAAATTACCTATTCTAGGTTAAGTTACAAAGGGAGCCGAAAAGAGGCCAAGAGAAGACACATTCCTCACACTCTCATCATTTTTCTTTCATCTCCCCACCTCCATTTTCTCTTCTACACAATCTTTCATCCATTTTTCCACCATCGGTTGCTATCATGGGTAACTCCAGTGGGTTCTCCATGGTGAAGTCTCTTGAAGCTATGCTTGGTGATAAGTCAAATTATGTAGATGATCTTGAAATGATTTAGATTTAATTTGACTTATTTCTGCTTGGAATTGAAGTTTTATTAAGTTAATTCGCTCACATTCCGAGTT